>VKHH01007478.1:0-10518 GCA_015144975.1 Epipyxis sp. PR26KG | reverse complement strand
ATTATTATTATTATTATTATTATTATTATTATTATCATTATTATTATTATTATCATTATTATTATTATTATTATTATCATTATTATTAATATTATTATTATCATTATTATTATTATTATTATTACTATTATTATTATTATTATTATTATTATTATTATTATTATTATTATTATTATCATTATTACCTTCATCGATCACAATTTCATCGAGGTTGATGAGTGCACTGTTGAATGTGTTTGTATTTTTATCATAATCATCGCTGTTGTAGTTGTTGTTGTTTATAACAGAGAATGATGGAGCCACTTTCGAATCTTTCGTTTTGTTACTTTTAACAGACATAACAGATGATGATAGAGAGGACAGAGAAGGTAACCTTTGTATTCCAAATCTCTGAAAATTAGAATCGATCGCAGCCAACTTTCTTCGAAAATCATCTTTTGAATTAATTTTGATTCGAGATAATAATAAAGAAGCTTTATCTGGCTGCACTTGAATAATCCTAGACTCTCGTTTAGAAGGCAAAGGCGACCTTTGATCATTACTTTTACCATTATTATTATTATTATTATTATTATTATTATTATTATTATTATTATTATTATTATTAATCAAGTTATCCTGGTTATGATTATCTAATGATATGTTTTTTAATGATATAATCGCAAGTTTTTGAGATTTAAAATTATCATTATAACTATTACTATTATTATTGTTTTTATGATTTAAATTAATTAAAATGTGATTGTGATCACTTGTAATAGGATAGTCTACAATATCACGAGTCATCAACAGATCATCATCAAATTGTTCATTCAATGAAATGTCCGAATTTTTCAAGTCAACACTCAATAATTTATGAAATGATATCATATGATAAATCATAATAATTACTATTAATATGATAATAAATATTATCGAAATCATAATAAAATAATGATTTATAAAAAATAAATATATTTGAAATGTTATAATAATTCCACTACATAATAATGATAGTAAATAACATATCATATCTTGTTGCCAAAGTGATAAATGAACGAATGAATCAATGAATCTCATCATAACATTATTATAATCATTATGATTAAAATAAGATAATTTATGTAACTGCAAATTATGTAGAATATCAAATGAAGATATTATTTTCATTTCAATTAAATGAGGAAAATAAGATTGGAATTTATTTGAAATAAAGTGAAACGGCTGAACAATAGACTTATTATTATTATTATTATTATTATTATTCTCGTTATTATTATTATTAAGTCGCAGAAATTGCATCGAACATGTTTTAATATGATTTATAAAAACCATTTTCATTTGTTGAACATGTTGTTTGATTTGTATTGGAATTAGTAAATGATTCAGCATGATGTACATCACAGCCACAATCATAAAATCAAATATAAACCAAAATGAGAAGTTTATAATAAAGATATGTTGAATATAATATGATTGTTTGATAATATTCATAATAAATAAAGAAAAGATTATAATATTTATCACAAAAATGAATATTACTAATAATAATATTAACCAAAAATTATTTATTTTTGTTTGCAAAGTATTTATTTTAATAATAATTTTACGATAATTCATATGATAATTTCGAATGAATTGTTGCTTTATTATTGTTGATGCTATAGGAAAAGGATATAATAAATCAATAAAAAATAATGATAATAATTTCTTGGATAATAATTCTTGATTATTTGATAAAATACAAGTCATAATTTCATTTTCTTCATGTTGGAATTGATCATATAATAAATGTAAAGCATGTTTTATTAATTTAAAATTAATATTATTTATCATTTGTGTGTCTATTATTCGATGATTATTAGGTTGATAATTGGTATGGTTATTATTATTATTATTATTATTATTATTGTTATTATTATTTTTGTTATTATTATTATCATTATCATTATTATTATTATTGTTATTGTAATTATTATATATAAATCGTCCCCACCATTTCTGAGAATGATCTTGTCTTATAACATGATTTAATATTTCATAAATATTTGACATATAATGTTCTAATTCATCATCAGACAATTCATCCATTAATTCATTATAATTCTTTTCAAATTTAAGCAATTCAATATTTATTATATCATCTGATATATTTTTATATAATTTTGGTTTATTTATTGAATTTTTATGATCTTTACTTTGTTGAAAATTAGATAATTCATATACCATAATAATCATAATTTCTACAAAATAACAAATTGGTGAAAATAGTATGATTCCCATTACAACCACCCACACCATTTGATAAACACTAATATTATTATAATGTATATTCTGATTATATTCATATTTTGAGACACATACATTGTCTTGTGTCCATTCACATATTAATAAATGATTATTATGTTCTTTTGCTTGTAAGCAACCCTTTTCATTATCATATTTCGTACATTTTTGTGCATGCTTATTATTTGAGTCATAATAAATGATTGTGATGATATACATTGCTATCATCATAATGTTAACATAACTTAATAATATACATAATCGATACGATCGCGGAATATTATTAGTATTATTGTTATTATTATTATTATTATTACTGAAAAATAATGATAATAATTTGTGATGCGTTTTTAAAACATCCCATATATTTTGAGAAAATGAATTTGTAGGTTTATAAATCACTGGGATAATGTCATAAACTGTATTAATGATCATATGAATACTCTCAAATTTTGCATGCTTCTTCTCAGAATGATTTTTATTCCATTCCAATATTCCAATTTGTTTTATTTTATTATTATTAATATGAGCAGATGAGTCAATGATAATAAAGCACAATGCTATGACTGCAATAATAGTAATGAATGATATAATAACATTTATAGGTTTATAACGAATATTATTATTATCATTTAAATTTATGAACTTAACTATACTATTGACTTGTTTAGACACTACCTGAAAAGAAGCAGCTAAAGTAATATCATAAATAATATCATTATTATCATTTATCATTATTGGACATAAACAGTTAACTTGTTGAGATGAATAATAAACTGCTTTGCAATTATTATTATACAAATTATTATAAATAGACTGACAGCTCAAATTATATTCATATGATGGACATTGACTCGTTATGATGGCTTTGGATCCATTGCAACTGACAGAAATATTAACACCAATAGAACACACATAATTATGATTAGATAAAACTTTGTTTTTGCATTCAGTATAAAATATTTTATTATTATTTAATTCAGATGAGATATTCTTGATTGGTTTTACTAATGGTAAACTAATTAAAGATAATTGATTAAATTGACTTATTTTTGATGATTTTGATATAATTATTTGTATTGGGTGTGAATAAAGATTAGATGTTAGGAATGAGGTAGAACGGTAAGTAGCGATTCCTATGATGGCAGATTGCCAAGTGTTATGTTTGAGAGGTTGTAAGGATACAGTGTCTCGATGAAATTCTTCATTATTGATAATTTCTTCATTATTTGAAAATGGTTCCACAAGAGAAATATTTTCTAATGAGCTTGTGTATGTTATAGAGATTCGAATGGAATCTGACACAATGTCCAATGATTGTCCCATAATTAGATCCGATCCGATCAACGCAATAAGTCCTTTCGTCATATTGAATATACTCATTTCGCTCTTTGCAGTAGATTGTAATTTTCTATTTTTATTAGAAAAAGATGATATATTAGTTCTCGTCGATGCGATTTGTGATATAATTGGAAGAATTCCAGCAGCTGATTCATATGGCAATGACACTGCAGAAGCAGCAGCTAGAATTGTCTCAATCGTAGAGGAAAATGGGGCATCATCACTTGATATTACTGAATTGGGATTTATTGAAGATGACAAGCCAATCCAACTTTGCACCGAATTCAAAGTTGGATAATCTATTTTCACAATACCAGCCAAGCTATTAGTCATAATATTTCGAATGTTAGTGCTTTCTTCGTATATTTCTGAAGTTTGATCACAAGCAGTTCCATAATAACCATCATTGCAAATGCAGATTGACCTACATGATAAATCAGTACTTAAACAATTATTGCTTCCATCTACAAACCCTGATGTCACGTTTACCCAGCCACATCTACCAAACACACATGATGGGAAACAAGTTTTATTAGAAACCAGACAAAAACCTTTAATACAGCTTTCGAAGAATGAACATGTGGTAGGCTTGATTGGGTTACATGGGACTCTATTATTTGACAGATCATCTAAATATAATTGATATTCAATTTGATTTTGATAACAATAAGTATTGTAAGAACCAACATCACCAATGTAACCATTGAAACATGATCCACAGGTATGATCTTTAGATCTGCAAGGTTGTCTATTGAATAATTCACAGTCAGGTGTTAATGTACAGTTCGCCTGGTTATTTAGTATTGAATACACTCCAATCAGCCGTTTCATGTCATCCATTGATTGAGAGTTATTTAAGGTTGCCTGGAACAAACTTGACGATATTGTAGCATTAGTTGCTAACACAATAATACTTTTGGTTACAGTAGAATTGGAACCAATAGAATCAAAAATATTAGCAACTATATTAATTGAATTATTGGATATCGACAAACCGTTTGGAAGAACCGAAGATGTTGCGGAAACATATGAATGGCTTTGAATAATAACCAATGATCCTGATAACGGGGAAATAAAGCTGAATTCATATAACAAAGGCATATTATTAGAAACCCAATTGAAACAACTCAAATAAAATAATTGCTTCATTGAGTATCCTATGTTAGGAGAGACTGCAAATAATCCTGGACTCGGAGGAGTTGCAACAACCAAGGAAATCGTTGCGAATGATGCAATAGAATAATTACCAACGTAGCAAGTGAGTTGAAATGAGTACTTCAAACCAGCGATTAGCATATTAGATGGAAGCGAAAAGTCGAATTGAAATCGAGTCGATGGTGGGGACTTTATTGTTTGCGCGAGTTTTGATAATGAAACCAAGCTTAAATTCAAAGCTGTATTTTCAATTACTGACCATGCTAGTGTTGATGTTTGATTGAATGCGGCTACTCCGGATAATTTTAGTTTTTTATTGGCTAGTACTATATTAGAGTCTAATCCGTCTATCATAACATGGCAACCATTTATCGGCGAAGGTATCAAAGTGACAATCGCAGAAGATGATCTTGTATCTTTTTTTACCAGTAACGTCATTATCATGTATGTCCCAGAGATCAGTTTTGAACTACGGACAATTAACTTTGGATTCGTAGATAAAGAGTGATTCTGAAAATGAAGTGGACAATATGATGCATCTCCACCATATAATACACAACTCCACATAAACTCCAATGGACTTTCATTTGCAATTTCTGAATCTGAAATATCCGGATCGTTACTGTTTGACCCATCAAGAATCAATTCAGACAGTGAGTGGATACTTATACTGTCACCTCCTTTTATCGTGGCAACAATCGGAGATGATTCAACAGTGATTGATACACTGTATGAAGATGTTTGACTTGAATCCTCATTGTTAACAGTTACGGTTAACTGGTATACTTTAGCAACTTTCAAAGCATAACTTGCAACTACAAAACGAGTTGGATCAACAGTTTTAGAAACAACATCAAAAATTTTAACCGAATCAATGGCCATTGTCCAACTTATCGAGCGAGAAAATTTTGTAGAACCGAAACAGGAGCTGTCATACATATATGATGTGAAAATAAGTTCAGCATTTCGTTTGACGACTAGTGATGATGGTCCTAATATTGTTATAAGTGGAAGAGGATTCGAGATTATTTGAATAAAATGACTTCCAGTTCCACAATTGAATTGTTTATTACAAAGTGTGATGCGAATTTCATAATAATTATTCATCGCAAGTGAGTTATTGGGTGAAAGAATGAGTTGATTTGTATCAGAGGACATCATCGAATCGCTCAAAAGCTCTGATAAAGTCTGTAGAATGAATCCACCAGACGATAATACCAAAACAGAACTTGTTGTCCATTTCTCACCTCCTGAACCAGATGATAATGAATAATCCAAATTAATTTCTTGGCAAGGCAATGCAGAAGCTGGTCCATTTATCACAACAACCGGAATCAACAATTTATTCGATTGTTCAATCACCACATAATCATCCGTTGAAATCGATGGAGCATTGCTACAATTCAGAGGAAAGTCGCAAAAAGCTTTTATCACATTTGCTGAAACGGAGATATTTAATTTGTCACCCACTTGAAGCCTTCCAGAATCCAATGAAGGATATATTACAATAGTAGAAGAATCCGCCCAACGGCAAACAGTTCTATCAGATCTCAAAAAAGTGAATAGATGAGAGCATGTGAAATTATTTGGCAAATTCGCTTTATTTGTTGGAATATTGAAGGAAACTTGAATTGAAGATCCAATCGAATCAAAAACAGCACTAATAATGACAGGCTTTTGATAATCATATAAAAATATATCGTTTATTATCGTTACATTTCTACCAAAAGGATAGATTATAATATACTCATCATCGCTGTTGAGCATCCCTTCTATGGAAAGAATACTTGAAATGGACGACTTTTTGCAATACAGATCGATTGAGTGAATCAAAGATGTGGAGGCATTAGTTACAACAATTGGAGGAATAGAACAACGTGATGAAGATGTCAGGAATGAAAATAGCAATCTTGAAGATGGTAAATCAGAAAAAACTATGCTGATAGCATTGCTAGTTTTGACAGCAGTTGATAAGATGGTAATGACCTTGAATTGCACTGATATAACTTTACAACAACCAGTTGTTACTTCAACTGACTTCGCTATTATACCTTCCAATGACATATAAGATGAGCTGAACGATTTGGTTGTACAATAAATGGAGTAAGAAGTTGATGGCATAAGATTACTCATAACCATTTGAATGCTACCTTTCGAAACATGGGATGTGATTCGATTGATGCTATAGACAACATCTTCAATGATTAGAGGGATATAGTTTGCATTAAGTGCAGCACATATAACCAAAGAAGAGTTAGATACTGAAACATTGACTTTAATTGAGCGAGTACTGACATCAGTAATTGTGATATTCAGAATACTTTCTGGTGGAAAATGATTTATCGAAGTGACAAAAAGTGCATTCATACAGTTGAATCCAGTTGAACAAAAGTAAGGGAAAATACCATACAATGAGTCACTATTGTAGCTTCTTTGAGAGCAAGGATTAGGACAGTTGACACAAATGGCAAAGCGCTTACTTGGACAAAATGCAACTACCCAGTTCATGTCATTACCACAAGAAATGCTTGAGAATGATGGTGTGGCTGCGTTAGTCAATGATTGTATGGATTGCATGATTTGTCTAGAAATAAAATTATCGGCGCAAGTGTAGTTCCACAGTCTTGAAATATCATTGGATGACTCAAATGTGTAGTATGTTATTGTTGTACCACCAATCACTCCATTTATTATTGTGGAAATATCTGAGTTTACAAACTTTATCCATTCCGATACACCACCTAACTCTATTTTTTTGCTAATAATTGTCTCATAATAAAATTTTGAAATCAATTTATTGGATAAACTTAGTTTAAATTGACTTATTAGGCTGCGTAAAAGATCTGATGTTTTAGTCAATGCTGATACAGATGGTGCTGAAGTTGGGAGCGTAGAAGGATAAGATGTGGGCAGAATAGTTGGATTCTTAGTTGGTTTATGAGTTCGCTTAACACCTTTGATTAGCGGCGACGAAGTGCTAGGGGATGAAGTTATAGGGGAATTCGAAGGGTGACTAGAAGGCGCTACGGAGGGTTGTCTTGATGGTACACCAGATGGAGCTTTTGATGGACTGGAAGTTGGAGAACGGGTAGGTGTACTGCTTGGATGAGAAAGAGGCTGTTTTGTTGGAGTGAGACTAGGCTGAACATATGGAGTGCTGGTGGGTAGTGACGACGGTTGCTCAGATGGAACAGCGACAGGATGAGAAGTTGGTGAGGATGTGGGTACATTTGTTGGATAATTGGATGGTGTAGCAATAGGTTGAAGTGAAGGAGAAGATGAAGGTTGTATTGATGGTAAAATAGTTGGAGACACAGTTGGAATACTAGCGGGAAACAGCGATGGTAAGTTAGTTGGGTTTGCTGACGGTGTCGTGGAAGGTTGTGATGAAGGTTGCGCTGACGGACGACCTAAAGGATTTAACGTCGGTTGAACTGTTGGTTGAAGGGATGGTGAAGTTGTTGGTTGTCGCATAGGTTGAAAAGTAGGACTGCTTGATGGAGGTAAGGTTGGTGTAGCAGAGGGGATTGAAAATGGTTGAGAACTAGGAGAATTTGATGGAGAAGACGTGGGCTGAATAGATGGACTTTCGGAAGGAAATAATGTTGGAATGCCAATAGGTTGATCACTTGGAGATACAGACGGAACTTTAGTTGGAAGATTGGAGGGAAGCGCAGACGGGATGGAGTATGGGGTATTAGTTGGGGGGCTGGTTGGATTTCGATTCGGTTGTAATGTTGGACAATTTGACGGTGCTGAGGTTGGTTGTTTCGACGGATTATTTATGGGTTGCGAAGAGGGCTGCTTCGACGGCTTAGAAATCGGTTGAGAAGAAGGGATTCGAGTTGGCACTGAAGAAGGTTGACGACTGGGCTTTGCAGAAGGTTGATCACTTGGCTGACGAGTTGGTTGTATGGTTGGATTTCTTGATGGCAGTGAAGTTGGTTGCAGTGAAGGTTGTTTTGAAGGACGAGTCACTGGTTGTTTGCTGGGTTGAGATGAAGGTTGCTGGGTTGGGACTTTAGACGGTTTGGCAATTGGCTGCAAAGACGGCATATTTGAGGGTAACATGGAAGGTATTCTAGAAGGAATAAGTGTTGGTACACTACTGGGAATGATAGTCGGTGAAATTGTTGGCTGTCCACTTGGTTCAAGAGTTGGAAGCGATGTTGGCAGAGATGAAGGAAATTGAGTTGGTGAGCAAGTTGGTAGACCAGTTGGTTCGCACGATGGTTTGTTCGATGGCTGGGAAGAAGGGTTAGTTGTGGGTGTTGTACTTGGTTTAGATGAAGGATAAGTAGATGGAAGAACTGTTGGTTGGAATGAAGGGAAATTCGACGGTTGGATAGATGGAAGTTTCGACGGTTGTTTCGTTGGTCCAATGGTTGGTTGAATAGTGGGTTGCTTCGTTGGTTGGTGAGATGGTTGAATTGAAGGTTGAGATGAAGGCTGTTTTGACGGCTGTGATGTGGGTTGTTTGGTTGGTTGACGAGTTGGTTGATTAGTTGGAACACGAGAAGGCTGTTTCGTGGGATGATTAGTAGGAGCACATGATGGTTGTAAACTTGGCTGCTTTGTTGGTTGCTTGGAAGGATGAGATGATGGTTTGCAGATGGGTTGATGGCTTGGTTGAATCGATGGTAGTCTAGTTGGTTGATTTGACGGTTGTTTACTTGGTGTAGTAGAAGGCAAAGCTGTGGGTGCTTTAGTTGGTTGCGCGGATGGATGTATTGTTGGCTGTTTGGAAGGCAATGTTGAAGGAGATAAACTTGGCTGGTTGGATGGCAGAGAACTTGGTGTGACAGAAGGATTTACTGTTGGTAGGCTTGATGGATTTATTGTTGGAATTATGCTAGGGTTTGCAGTTGGATTTGCTGTGGGAAGTATGGTTGGTTCACCACTCGGTTGAGCAGATGGAGCAATTGTCGGTTGTAAAGTTGGTAATCGTGAAGGTTGAAAGGTTGGTTGAATTGTTGGATCGGATGATGGGTATGAGCTCGGAAGACTAGATGGTTGCACTGAAGGTGTCAGTGAAGGTTTAACTGTTGGATTTTGAGTTGGTAGGTTCGATGGCTGACTGGAAGGGCTAGAAGAGGGTTGTAATGTAGGTGTGGACGATGGGTGACTGCTTGGTTGTCCAGTAGGATGTGAAATAGGTTGTCTTGTTGGTTTTACCGATGGTAACGACGTTGGTGTAATGGAAGGTTGTACCGTTGGGTGCAAAGACGGTTTACAAGAAGGTTGCTTGGTAGGGGATTGTGTGGGTTGAATGGACGGGTGCAAGCTTGGTTGAATTGATGGGGAGTGAGAAGGTTGGATTGAAGGAATGTTTGAAGGAGAACGTGTTGGTATCAAGCTCGGTTGAGTTGTTGGTAAATTAGTTGGTTGATACGTTGGATGATTTGATGGATTTGCAGTTGGATTGAAAGAAGGCGTTTTGGTTGGACTATCAGTTGGACAAAGAGTAGGATTCGACGTTGGGTGATTTGAAGGAGCAGATGTAGGAAAACAAACAGGAAGAAGGGAAGGAACAGTCGATGGGGTATTTGATGGACTACAAGATGGAAGTGCGGTAGGTGACCCTGTTGGATATATTGTTGGTAGATTACTTGGATTAATACTAGGTTGACAAGTGGGTTGCGATGAAGGAGAAGTGGTAGGTTGAGATGATGGATGATTACTCGGAAATGATGAAGGTTGATTCGATGGAGAACGAGTTGGCTGAGATGTCGGCGAACTTGATGGTTGTCCAGTTGG
>VKHH01007477.1:0-10528 GCA_015144975.1 Epipyxis sp. PR26KG | reverse complement strand
CTTTTATTTTTTTGTTCAAACTTATCAGCCATAAAAAGGAGAAATATCATAATAATGATAATAAAAAATAGTTTAATAATAATAATAATAATAATAATATAAATTATTTTCATAATAATTAATTAAAGAAATAAAATATTTTTTAGAGTTCTAATAATAATATCACAAATATTCAATCAGTTTGAATATTTTAAATATAATAGATTAAACTATTTCTAAAGTTTGATCATAAGAATTTCTCGAATGATAAATAATATGAATAGAAAATATAGTTTTATATATTATTATTTGATCCTTCATAATATTCATACCGTATATTATTATAAAATAATAATTAAATTATGTATTTGATTTAATTAAAATAATAATATTATTAAAATGATGTACTTACTTGTACCGCTTCTTCAACTTCAGCATTCGATTTATTTAATCTGGCTTCTAAAGCAGCAGCAATTTCAGATGCTGGACGATCCCATCTATGGAAATACCAGAATTAATAATAATTGAAAATAAAATAATAATAAAATATCATCATAAAAAAAGGTTTTCATTATAATATTAATATAATATTACCTTGAAATTCTTGTGATTTTATGATAATAATAAATAGACCCATCTTCAGCAGTCACCTAAAAAATCATCATAATAATGATAGTATTATTATTATCGGAAAACAAGCTAGTATCATTATTATTTATTCATATTTATTGCTGTTATTATAATTATTATTATAATAACACATATTCTTCAGAAACAATTAAATAATGATAAATATATGGACGATTAACTGACCTGCTCCCATCCATCAGGTAACTTCTCTTCAATTACATTGAAGCTAATCGATGATGATGAATCAGTTGCATTGGTTACACTTCGACTGGAATCAACTATAATAATAAAAACAATATTATTATAGTTTTAAAAGAAAAATTATTATATGATAATAATATATATCATATTTATAAATTAATTAATTTCTGTTTTTGTTGACATACAATAAAATAGATAATATAAAAATTATTACTATAACATATAACTAAAAAAGAGATTAGCTTAAAAATAATAATAATAATAATAATAATAATAATAATAATAATAATAATAATAATAATAATAATAATAATAATTGTATCATAAACTATTATTATAATAGTTATTGACAATACCTGATGGTTGAGGAAGACTTTTATTGTCAGATTCTTTCGAATATGATGATTCTGATGCTCTTCGAACTGGTATTGATGGATTCAGCTGATTATTATTATTAATAATAATATCATTATTATTATTATTTGTAATATCAGAGGAAGTATACACCCTTGGTCTTGGTGTGACATTCGGTTCAATCACTGGACTAAATGAAGTAATGTTAGAAACATGATTATTATTATCAAAAGAAATATTATTTGTTGCGATCGATGCAGCGGGTAAGGGGGCTTTTCCAAACACTTCATCTAATTCATTACTATTATTCGAATTATTTGGTGGATTTTGTTGTTTTCCGAGTCTATGAACCGTTCCAGCACGAGCAGCTGGAGGCTTGATTCGATTACGATTATAATTTTGATCATCATTATAATTATTATTATTGTTATTATTATTAGCGCTAGAATTATTGTTACTGACAATTGGAGTTGATACAGACGAATTAATTGAGTTAACATCATTATTATTGTTATCATAATTAATGGTTTCTGAAGCAAGAGGTGTATTTGGAGTAGCCGACGATGTTACATTAGATGATGGCGGTTTCTTCATAAAAAGTGATTTAGGATTAAAAAGTGATGAGTTATTATTATTATTATTTGTTGTTGAAGTGGAATTATGATTTGATTCTGATTTTCTATTTGTCACATGTGGACTTGGAGTGACTACCGAGTCAATAGACGAGTCGGGTACTGGCGTGGATACCTGCTTATAAGAGCCTCTTGGTGTTGCAGAGATTGGTTTAGCTGAAGTTGGCAACGGTTTCGTTTGATCAATACTCTGGTCCTCTAATATACTTGATTTTAAAGTTGTTGGATCTCTTCGTACACCAGGTGGCAAAGTTGGTCTTTGAAAAATCACTTCATTAGAAATATCAGCATTATTTTCTTTATTATTTCCATTAAAATTTTCTGTTTGTTTCAAAAAAGAATCAGCACCTGTTCCGCTTCTTAATGCTTCAGATAACTTTAAATACATGTCTTGCATTTTATTATTTGCTTCATAACTAACACAATAAATAAATAAATTACATAAATAAAATAAATAAATGAACAATATTAATAATTTAGATCAAATTTATAAAAATAAAGAATTATTAAGATATTTCACAAATAATTCATTAATAATTCTTAAGCTCGTTAATAAAATTAAATAAGTAAAAATTGTATGATAATATCAGAGCGTTCTAAACCCTTCAAGATTTTTCGTGTGATAAAAGTGAGTAAGTATCATAATCACTACTTATTGTGAAGGTTATTTTTCGTCATTGCTCGATTATCTGTGAGACACTTTAATAATTATTCATAATTTATTATTCCTATTATTCAACTTACTCAGTTTTAATTGAATTAAGATTATCTTCATAATCATGTAATTCATCATAAATTGCATTCTTCAGAGTTTCTTCGCGTTCCTTTGAATGATCTTGAATTTGAACATTTGTCATAATTGAAAGGGTTTTGTTCCATTCATTGGCTAGTTCACCATACTAAAACATAAGTATTAATAATAAAACTAACTGATTCGTAACAATAATATGAGTCATAAAACATATGATAAAATAGTGTGAGATGCGATTGGTATCACTTCTCTAGTGGGAAAAGGTATATTTTATAAGCTCAAAACTATTCATTCGGCATTTCAATGGGTTGCTATACTTAAAATATTATTAAATAAGACATTTACGGTAGATACTTTGGTAATTTATGATTTATGAAAATAATACCTAAAGTAATGAAACGAAACTCATAAAAACATAATAAATAAAATTCAACAATAGTACAAGTGCAGTTAATATTATCGTAAATGTTCAAGTTACCTTTTGTTTCATTATTTCAGCTGTTTCTATTAATTGGTTAATAAGCATAGCAGACCGAATTCGTCTACTAGAATCCCATGATTGTGCTACAGCTGCACCTGCTCTCATCTTTTCTCTTTGTTCATTAAATATAGCAGATGAAGAAGACTTACTATTATTATTACTATTATTTGTATTATTTGTATTATTATTGTTATTATTATTATCATAATTATTTTGAGTAGAAATGTTAATAAATTCTGATGGTGAAGGAAATGATTTAAAAACACGATCAATGACATCACGTGCTGCTATGAGACATGATCCTTCTAAAAAACTTAGGTATTCATATAAATGATAATTGATTTCATCACTAATGCTTTTCATTGGTGTGGAAATGACTTGAAGGGAATCAGATAAATATGATAATAATAATTGTTCAGATGATTGTTGTGTTTCTATTATTGACCAATCTTTAATACTTTTTCCTAATATTATAATAGTTTGTGATAATGATAAATAAGAATTCTTGAAAACAAAACAAGATTCAATTGCAGCATTCCCATTAGGTTCTAATTGAGACAAATCCCTAGGTAAGAAATGTTAAACATTATTATTATTATATTATCATTAAATATATGATTAGTATCAATTTTACAAATAAAAACTGAAGGATACTAGCATAACTTAAACATTATTATTATTATTATTATTATTATTATTATTATTATTATTATTATTATTATTATTGTTATTGCTATTGTTATTATTATTATTATTATTATTATTATTATTATTATTATAATTATTATTATTATTATTATTGTTATTGCTATTGTTATTATTGTTATTATTATTGTTATTATTATTGTTATTATTATTGTTATTATTATTGTTGTTATCATTATTGTTATTATTATTATTATTATTATTATTATTACCTGCTCACTGTCAGTAGATCCTGATATAATAATCTTTTTCTGGCATGAAAATCGTTTGATACATCATTACCCCATACTCCAGGTGTCAGTATGTTGCCACCACTGCTTGATCCTCTACTGGCAGGAGTTGGTGTGGCAATTGAATTCTCACCATCAATTACTTCATAATTATAAAGCATATCATCTAATGCACCGATTGAATTACTTATATTATCATAATTACTACTATTTAAATAATTTGGATGATCAAATAATACAACAAATGATGATGAAAATACAAATAAATCTCTTTTATTATTATTGTTACTATTACTATCATTATTATTGTTATAATTATCTAAAATAAAAGAATTCCAATTAAAATTATGATGTAAAATCTGTTTTATTTCTAATAAATTAGATGGTGTACTACTAGTGACATCAAAATTTACATCATAATTATTTTTGTTTTGTTTTGTTTTTTTATGATTTGGTTTATAATTTAAAGGATCTGATACAAAATTTAACGATGTAACACCAGTTAAAAATGTAATAAATTCAGAACATGTTTGTAATATTTCAATACATGATAAGTAACTTAACCAAATATTTAATTGACGTTTACGAAATTTAATTTTTGTATCATTTTTAGGTGAAATGGATGAAGTGGATGAATTCGTAGCTGCAGAAGTAGCTGCTGCTGTCAATGATCTAGCTGGTATTGTAGGTATGATTGTATCCGGAAAATCTTTCTTTAATTGTGAATATAATGATTTGAATTCACTATGCCTTCGTTCAAGAGTGAAATTAAGTGACACCATACTATTACTATTATTATTTTGTTTGAAAAGTGTTGAAGATATAACAGATATATATGAATCTTCCGTCATTTCTATAGCTTCTACTTCCATACAATAACTCACATAACTAGAGTTGGAAAATATTCCTTTTGTTATTTTTTCTGTTGTTGATGGAATTTTTAATCGAAAAAACATTTTTGGTGGCTGAGAAACATTTTTCACAATAAGCATTTTCGGCCTTGCTGTGTAATAGTTACTGTATTTATTTGTATATGGATTTGAGGACAAAGAACTTGCTTTTGGTTGCTGTTGATCTAATATCAGATCTGTTTGCTGACTTATGGTACGACGAGAGGTGAATTTTGATGATTCAGATTTAATGGGTTCTACATCAACAAAAAAAATGTAAATTATATAAACAAAATAATTAATAATATTACTGTATAAATAATTATAATTCAGCAGTAGAGCACACAACAACAATAACTTAGTAAATTAATACACTAAAGGTCTACCTTCTTCTGTTCGAGGACGTGTAGATTTAGTAAGCACAATCTCAGGCATTGTTTCCATTAGTTTATTTGATGTTGATATTAGTACACTCTGATAAAAGTAATCATTAAAATAGAAGTAGAAGATAAACAGTGATGATAGTCCCAATCACCTTTAATCGCATGACAGTTTCAACTTGATTTGTGTTAGACAATTCTGATTTGATATCTTTGTAAATATTTTCCATGATGTATTTTATCAATAAATTTGGTTTCGACTGTCCACTATCATTTGATTGCACAGCTTCTGCAATGGCTTTCCATTGTTTAATTTTCTCCTCTGATGAGTTTTCATGTTCCTTCAATGCTTTTTGGTAACCACGATTCTCTGCTTCTTCAACAGCAAGTATGGCTTCGCGCTTGTAGCGAAGACGCATAATTTCAAAATCTTTAAAAGATATGGTATTATTTTCATGATTTTCCATGTTCAAGTGTCAAATGGCAAGTGTTACTTCTCTTCTCACTGTACAGGAATATTCATTATTCTGCAATATGGTTATGGTTGCACTATAATTGATGCTTACATGAAACCTCAAATGAGAAGTTTTTTGGAGTTCAAATCAAACAAATCAAGCGAATCTTTGTTGTTGTTGTATCAATTTATGATACATTACGTAAGACATTTTCGCGGAGTTACCGATCCACATTCATAAACAATATCTTATAACAATAAAATATTACAAAAACAATATATATTTAAGATTTCTAAAAGCTTTACTTAGAATAAGATATCTTAAAACGATGTAGAAATATAGTTTTGTAGTTTGTTTGAGAAGCTTTATAGTAATAATGATGTAACGCGCGACGAAACATCAAGTATATATATATATAAACATGAAAATCTCCACACTTACACTTTCAATGAGCAATATGCAGTAAGCGTACAATAATCTCAAGCTTTTAATTTTTGTCATTGAAATATATTCGTTAAAAAATATAATAAAACAACAAAACAACAGGTAAAAATAACAAACTTCCTGTGCTTAAATTTTATTCCCTATGAATATTGTATATAAACACTTATTGTTAAAAATGATTAATACTTGTTAAATTCTTATTAATACTCTATGGTTTCATTTAATTTAAAATTTACGGGAATAGATTTGGGATTGAGATTGACGTATTAGTGATGGAAAATATGAATGATAATGATGCAAGATTTTTTACTCCAGAAAAAACATCAAATCAAGCACATGGAGTATTTACACCTTCGACGGATGAAACTGTAATTTCTAATTTGAGTATAGATTTAGCAAGTTTATCAAATTGTTCATCGCCTTACACTTCTTGTTCCGCTGCTCCAATTCATACTAGTGGTAGTAGTAATTCACTCTCTCAATCTTCAACAACAAGAAAATTCAGTAATAGATTCGGTGTCTTATATGCATCACATGCTATAGGTAAATTACATTACAGTATATCGAATTCGGTATTATTTGTCCGTCTAATGAAGTTAATTATTATATTTCGCCATAGGATCATTGTGGACTGTAGAAATGACTTGTTTAAAGCAAAGTGGATCATATTTCGAAGTAAGAATACAATTTAAAAATATTTTGTATTTTTATTTTAATAAAATCAATATTATACTTTAGGCAGCAGAATGTTTAAAACGTATTCGAGAATTATTAGATGAAATCGATCGATCTGATCGTCTTAAATTCTGCAAAGCTGATTATGATGCAGCTGTGAAACTCCTAAAAAAACAGAAAACATTTTGGTCTAATGATTTATTCTGTGAAGTCGTTGCAATCACAATAAAATATTTTCATAATTGTCCGATTATGAAACTGCCAACTGATGTCATGCAAAATATATTATTATATATTCCAATTGATTGCTTTGGACCAATCACATCTGTATGTAAAGAATGGCATTCTATTGGAACTTCAGATCAAATTTGGAGAATGTTTTATTATCAAAAGTTTATTGAAAATAATCCTGGTTCAATGCCATTGACACACATTCCCACGTACATATCAGCCTTTAAAACACGACTCAATGATCCTCAAATTGGAGACAAAGTTGAAGTGGCATGGAGAGGGAAATTTCGTTTAGAAACTCAAGAAGTTTATCAAGGATTAGCATGGTGGGTTGCTGAGATTGTTGATAAACATCACTCACAAGGTACGATAAATAAATCAAAAATAAGATTTAATTTATTATTATTATTTTACTTACTATGATAACAAAATAATAGGACGATATAAGATACGATACCCTGGTTGGGATAGTCGATGGGATGAATGGGTACCTCGCTCAAGATTAAGATGGGCCGTTTCTCGCAATACACTAGTGAGTATAGAAGTAAATGACATTGTAGAATTATGGTGTTGTGGTGCTAATGTACCTGGTGCATGGTTAGAATCAAAAGTGAAAAAAATCAGAAATGGTCGTTATTGCATTGGAAAAGTACTTTCTTCAGGATATTTATGGGTTGAACGTGATAGAATTCGACTTGTTCGACGAGGAACTGCTGATTTATTAACAAATTCAACACTTCGAAATGATAATACAAATAATAATTTATTATCTGATATGCATGGTTTGTCATCAAGACGTGGACTGATGTCATCATTATCAAGTCGATTTTCAAGTATTACTCAATCCAATCGAACAGCTTCTTGTACAATTAGTTAAAAATGCTATAATAATCGATATTATCATAATAATAAATCAAGATTTTCGATCATAACATACCCATTACTTCTCTCATCTTACACAACCCCTTTGTGCAATCTTATATAATATATTGTTGTATTAATTGTATAAAAAATAATGTATATAATATTATAATGTGACTTGTTGTGTTTGTGAAAATGATCATATTCAAATGATAGGAAATGAAATATTGTATTTTCAGTTTGTGTTATTTGTGCATCTGCTGGTCTGGTAGTAACATAATGCCGTGTTAGGATATACACGCACATCAAACACCCATTCTAACCCTACCATACATACTTGAGTTATTATATGATATGATTAATCATAATAATATAACATAAAATACTATAATAATAACAATAATAATAATAATAATAATAATAATAATAATAATAATAATAGCAATAATAAATTATAGATGTGTAATCTATAATAACAATAATATTATTTCATGTAATGATTATTATGATTATTCAACAATTTTAACTCAATCTCGATCGATGCATTCTTCAGTTTATGAACCCCCCTTGTGTTTGTGGTATGTTATTTTGTATTATAATTCATCCAAAAACTAAAATTATAATTATTTATTTATCCCATCCCTCACAATATTTATACACGCTATTCTTATTTCATTCTAATATACTATAGGAATACAGGGGTACATGTGCACGTGTATCCCTGTGATAGAACCAATAGAATACATAACCATCACCCACATATACCACCCCTTCCAGTATATAAATATTATTTTTCACATTAAAAAATACACATAATATTGTGATATTTATTTTCTGTTACAATAAATGATATGATATATTTTGTATTTTTTTTGAAAATAATTGTAAATAATATAATAAAGTGACTTCTCCAACTTGTTCAATAGTTTTTTTTTCAAATAATTCCTTACATAATATTAAATATAAATCACAAGTCTATACTGTGTGCTATTCATGCTATTCCATGTGCATCATGTATAGTTACTGGATAAATTAAGTCTCATAAAATATCATGAATGGTCCAGGGGAGGAAATCTGGTGATAGGGATAGACGATCGAATCGATCATTGACATAACATTTATAGAATAATAATCATTGAAATAATAATAGAATAATCTAATAGAAGGATTTTAATTTTATGAAACTTATCAAAAGTTAATAATAAATATGATATTATTATCATATCCAATAAGTTTTTGACACATAAATATTATCACTGGTGTCTAATTTATTATTGTTTTATTTGGCATACAGGTGTAGTATATTTTGATCCAAAATCAATAATCTAATTGTTTATCTTAATTATAATGCTTACAAAATCTTAATTACAGCAAAATTCCCGACAGTTTCATTGCTTCACTGGATTTGGATGGGAGGAAACAGTAAAATCCAGTTTTATGATTGTTCATTTGTGATAAAATCTAATGAAATTTTGGTTACTGGATTTTGTAAAATCATAAATTATACTATGATTTTTTTCCTCAGAAATTTTAATAATTAATTTTATCCTTTCTAAAAAAATAATATTTACTTGTTTCCCCTTCTATTATAGTCCTTCTGATCACTTTGGGTTGGGGATTGGTTATGATAAAAAAACAAAAAAATATTTTTAAAAAATAATAAAATACAAATTAATAATTGACGGTATACGGTAATAAAACACATGTAATTATCAACTTAAACTACAATA
Organism: Epipyxis sp. PR26KG; assembly: GCA_015144975.1. Classification (NCBI taxonomy): domain Eukaryota; class Chrysophyceae; order Chromulinales; family Dinobryaceae; genus Epipyxis; species Epipyxis sp. PR26KG. Next base: position 899 of record VKHH01007477.1, on the reverse strand, counting down.
TTATGTATGTTTGATATTAAAAACATAATAATTATTATAACGAATTTCTTTGTGAATTAATTAATGATTCCAATTCTTGAACAGCAGTTTTTGATTCTTGCACTTGATTCGATATCTATATAACATTATAAAACAATTACAATATTATAATAGTAATATAATATATATTATTTTTATTTTTTATTATTTCTAATAATTAGTTTGATTTTATTTAAGAATTTTTTTTTGTTGCCGTTGAATAAAATGAATAATAATTTTATTATGATTATTATATAATATATATACATTATTCATAAAAAAGAATTAACAATAATAAAATAATAATAAAAATATAATAATAATATCTTAAAATATTACAAATGATGAATTATTATAATTGAAAATATTATAATAACGAGTTAGTTGAAGTGCCATAATTACCATTCGATATGCTATGTAGCGATCATTTATAACTGATTTATCTTGAGGTGATGCCTCTCTTCCATGCTCTGACTCAAATGCACTATTCCAATCCTTTAATTCCTTCTTGATTTTCGCCTATTTTATAATATAAATAATAGTGAAATAATGAATGAATAATGTATCTATTCATCTTAATTATTATTATGATCATTTGAAAAATAAGATATACCTGGTATATTTTATAAATTAATATTAATATATATGTTTTATAAATTAATATTAATATATATGTTTTATAAATTAATCGTGTTGATTATTATTATTATATGAAATATACATTATTTATGAAAAAGAAATAATAATAATAATAATAATAATAATAATAATAATAATAATAATAATAATAATAATAATAACAACAATAATAATAATGTTTTAAGAGATATTTGATCTTTTATTTTCTTGTTCAAACTTATCAGCCATAAAAAGGAGAAATA
>VKHH01007476.1:0-10551 GCA_015144975.1 Epipyxis sp. PR26KG | reverse complement strand
ATCGCATTGTTTCTTTGGTTCCCAGGATGATAATCAGAGTCGACTGCTGGTTGAAGGTGGTTTGAGATACGATCATTGCTGTGGATGTGGTCTGTAGTATTGCTATTGCCATCATGATGGTCCATGTTTGATAACTCTGCTGATTTTGTTGTGTGATTCTTATCCGAATTGGCGGAGAAGTATTGGAATACTTTATAAGCATGAGTCGAGCCAGTTGTCAATTTATCATTATCATCATTATCAATTACAAAGCAATCATTAGTGATGGACTGTGCACAATCAGCATTATTTCGATCAATGTGGACTATTTGGCGATTCATTAAACAAACATCCAATTGACCATCTGCACCATAAGCACTACCATTTTCACTTCCATTCAGAGAATATTTCTTAGTGTTAATTGGGGCGAGATCTCTATCAGCATTTTTCAGTTCAGAGGACACATTTTGATCGTAAGAGGAACCACTGAATCTTTTGGTATTGCTATTGTCATCATGATGGTCCATGTTTGATAACTCTGCTGATTCTGTTGTGTGATTCTTATCCGAATTGGCGGAGAAGTATTGGAATACTTTATAAGCATGAGTCGAGCCAGTTGTCAATTTATCATTATCATCATTATCAATTACAAAGCAATCATTAGTGATGGACTGTGCACAATCAGCATTATTTCGATCAATTTGGACTATTTGGCGATTCATTAAACAAACATCCAGATCACTATCAACATGGTTAAGTCCAGAGGACACATTTTGATTACAAGAAGCTTTATTATTTCTATTATCAGATCTTTGACCGCAAAGAGAATCTTCAAGCGGATTGAAACCTAATTTACCAAGGTTAGATTTATTCTCATCATCCGATGTCAAATCAGAATTATTTTGTAAGTAATTCTTGTTTAATGTTCCGATCTCTCTGCCGTTGCATAATTTTCCACCTTGCTCCATCTCGCATTGAAGATGAGCATCTAGTAATCGACCAACATTGCGACCGTTCAAATTATTACTATTGTTCGAAGAATCTTGATTCAAACTACCAGTTAGCTTTCCAACACCATTCATCTCATTGATCTGTCCAGAGAGTCGATTCAAAAAGGAACCACCCCACTGCCCATCAGATAATCTTCCAACACCATTGTTAAGAGAATCCATCGCAGAGGCGTTATTCGAGTTGATAAGACTATTTCGATCCAACTTCCCAACATCATTCGAGCCATTATTCAGATCAGATTGTGCAGTTTGACCATGTTGATAGTGATCGCTCAATCTACCAACCCCACTGCGACCATTCAAACTGTTGTTCGAGTCACGATCATTCGAAGAAAATCCATCGAGTCTCCCAACTGCTTTATTATTTTGAATATTACTGGACAACCGGTTCAAGAAGGCACCATCAAGCTGATCAATACTCAGCCTTCCTATTAATCCATTATCTTCTTCACGAGTCAAAGAGTTATCACGATCAGTGTCATGTGAACGGACCCATCTACCGATGCCACTACCACCACACTGATTTGAAATTTGATCATCATCAGAATTTCTATGTAAAGATAATTTTCCAATTGATTGTCTGTTTTTCTCATTCAAAGAAGATTGATTCAAAAATGATCCACCTCTGATATCACTGCTTAATCTACCCACTATGCCCATACCACCCCCTGTGGAGCTATCACCACCCAATCCATCCTTCTTCGAGTAATTAGACAACTTTCCAACTGAATCCATCTTATTTCTGTCATTATTGAAGGTTGATCTTTGATTATTTTTATCATTTATTAGTTTCCCAACACCATACGAATTTTTATTACTGATTGAATGGCGCAAAAATGATCCATCTCTTCTATCCATGCTTAATTTGCCAACGTCAGACTTGCATTTATCACTATTCGTCGATTGATATCGATTCTTCTCTATTAAATTAATTTTGTTGATATCATTACTATTGGAACGTACGAGTTCGTTAGGTCCCGCACTGAGTCGATCTAAAGTGATTTGTCCAATGTCTTTCTCTTCTTCAAAGATGAACTCCTCGTCGTGTTCACTTAACGAACGAGAAGTCAAGTTAAAAGAGCGGAATAAATCAACTAGCGCCTTGTTACGATGCTTATATGCAATGTCAATAGCTGTTAAACCAAGCTTATTCTTTTTTGTTGAATCCATGTCATGATGGGATAGAAGTAGAGCAGCAATCTCCACATGACCACCAATAATGGACAAATGCAGGGCAGTATCAACAGAGTGCTTCACAACTTTATTCAGAACGATTTCAGGATGACTGATAAGCATGCGAACAATGTCAGTATTTCCTTTGATTACAGCGATATGTAATGGAGACCATCCATCCTAAATTATTTAAGTTTAATATAAGTAATGAAAGATTAGAACAGAAATCAAATAAAAGGAATAGTTACTTACCCGATTCCCTTTGTTAACATTTATTACAGGATCTTTAAGCAGCTCTTCAACAATACTTGTGAAGTTGTTGGACACGGCGATCATCAATGACGTTTGACCGAGCTGTAATAAATTGCGAATAATATTAGAAAATTGAAAATATTAGTTATGTAACAAGCGAACTTACATCAGTAAAATTGATGTCTAGATCAGATTGTTGGGAAAGAACATTTTTTATCTCTTCAATATTATTATCATTCACTAATTTGATAAAAGCTGCGCTAATAGTTGTTCTTCGAATCAATAATGCAAATAATTCCATCCATTCACTTCTCATTTCTTCTTTAGTCACCGCAATATCTAATTTACAATTATCATGTGATATTAACTCCAATCCATACCATGTTGTTGATTTGGTAAATAAACCATAATTGCTGATATTCACCACCCGAACGGCTTTGCAAGTCTTAATATCCACGATGTAATGTGCTGAAGCAAAAGGAGTATCAGAGAAGCACAAAAAATACTTTTTTATGAACATAAATCGTCTTCTCCATTGTCCTAAATTATTGCTTTTCTTGAAAACCCAGCCTTGCTTTTTCATTAGATCTTCATTAGATTTTTTGTCGGCACTTTAAAAATAAACATTTATTTGTTTAGTTATAATAGATATGCATTTTCCATGGCTCAACTAATCACCATATTTAAATTATTTGAGAAAAAAAATATTTGAAATATTAGAAATCAAACAGATGACCAACTAAACTACCCCATTTATACCTGCTTTTCGAGTCGTTTGAGTCATCCGACATGCGATCCATGCATGAAGGTATTTCTTCCTTCTTAATCATCATTCCCAGAATATCATCAAGAACTGCGGTAGCAGCATTCGATGTTTCTGTAATAGGAGAGAAAAAAGTTACATTTCGAACTAATTCAACCTTTGGATAATCAGATTCATTCAGTTTGCTTTCATTAACACCTTCACCAGTCATTGTCTACTAAATTAAAAATTCTCAATAAAAGTTACTCGATAAATAGGGAAGACAAATATATTGGATTCATAAACCAGCTAATACTACTAATAAAATGTTATATTATTTTATTATTTTAAGATTTTCGGCGAGGGCCGGTGAAGAAGGTAAACGACAATAATGTTTCCGTTGAATCTATCCGTTTTTCTTACCGTAATACAGCTGACTCAACATTACACTGATCTTTAGTATATATAAATGGCTATTTATTTAAAATAATTAATTAAAATTTGAAAGAATTTAAGAAATTTTTTAACAACTGGCTGAAAAAATCTCAACGGAAAATCGGTGGGATTGATCAATTAATATTAATTAATGAACATTAATTAATTAGATATATATGACTTGACTGAAATAATTTGATATTAACGAAAAATGCTATCGGTAAAGTTGTAATAAAAGATTGGTTAGCGTTCACTTCGTGTTCCACAATGTTGTATTGATAGAGTTTTTACAGTGTATTGGAGATTGAAAGATTGAATAGTTGAAACGACAATGCAATCAAATATTGAGATACATGAGGATGATACAACAAGCAGTCACAGTGATAAAATTGTATCTCAAGATATTTCCACCGAAAAAAATGAAGCAGATCAATATTTCAGTCAAGCAACTGCGAATACAAGCGATTCAAGTAATCATTCAAAGTCAAACAAGTAAACACACTAATAAATATTTCCAAACATGATAATATTATACTATAATACTAAAGAAAATCTGTGATTATCTAATAATTCTTATGATATATATTTAATTGTTTTTTATTAATTTTTAGGTTAAGTGCAATGGATCAACCGCGAACAGATGGATCGACTGTGCAAAAAGAAGTATGGTTTAGAAACCAAGGATGGGTGTATCGTAAATCAAATAAGTTGCAATCCAAAAAAATGTTTTTGTTTATTCAAAAATATTTTTTATGTTTTGCGGAGACACCATTTTCAAAAGCAAAAGAAATAATTGACTTAAAGAAAATGAAATGTGTGAAAGAAATAGTTCATATACACTTTTCATTTCTTCAAAATAAGAACTCTTCTGGTCAATTTTCAATTGAATTAACATCAAATGATAACGAAAAAATAGAATTTTATGTTTCGAAACTTGAATCTCGAAAAGAATGGTTTGTAACCATTGATACAATCATTAGATTTATTAGATTAAGTTACGAGTTCTCAACTAACATCGCCACACAAGAAATAACTAAAGCTCGAGCAATGGTTTCTGATTATGTGAATGGAGTATATGATTTTGATTTCAACCTGACTTTGGTAAATTATTTTTACATACTATTATATTTATTCATTCATTTTTGTTATCTTAACAAATTTCTGTACATGCCATCCATTGTTGCACAGACTCTAGATTATACTTAATTTTAATCAATGATTTTTTATCAATAGCATGGAAGAACGCCAATTATGATGGCCATTTCAAGTGGAAGTATGGAAATAATCGAATTATTATTATCGATTCACGTAGTCGATGTTAATAAACCGAATAGAGTGAGTATGATTTATCAACCTGTAGTGTTTTTTGACAATAATTATAATAATTACTATAATAACAAATTTAATAATACTGAATTGTATGATTTTCTCTGTGATTATTAGCTTGGCTGGTCACCTTTGCATGTAGCTGTAACAAACGGTCAAGTAGAAGCAGTGCGTTTAATCATCAAGAATCCTTCCTTAAAAGTTAACAAAAGCAATTCAAAAAACAATCAAACAGCTCTTCATATCGCAGCAGAGACGTATAACGTTGATATTCTAGATTTATTATTAAATCATATTGATATTAACCCCACGTTAAAAAACCAGTATGGTATGACAGCGTTCGATATTGTCGAGGAAAATAAGGATCATGAAACTTATCCTCGATTATATGCCTTATTTGCCCAATACAAATTACGAATTATGATGACTGATAATACCACTTCCCCTAATAATAATGATAACAACAAAGAACAGGAATTGTCAGCGTTTTCATATGATGGAATGCTCCAAAGGTTCATTGGGTTAGGAATCCAAAGAAATGATTCGCTGATCTCATCTCCATCTAAATCTGTTGCAAAACCAAAATCAGAGGTGAGAACAAATGAATGAATATGATAAATACTATATATTTTCAATTACATTTTGCTGCATGAGTTAGAAGTTTATCATCACATTTTATCATATGAATTTATTATTATATGATGTATACAACATAATAAATAACTTAACTTACATGTATGTTTATGATTGAAAGGATTTATTTGAAATTGAACTTAAAAATGGAGAGCTAGACTTGCCACATATTCAAACGGTAATAATAACATTGTTAATAATAATAATAACAATGTCTCATATAATTTTGATCTATTATAATTTCTTATTCATCCTTAAGACAAACCAAACGCAATTATTTAACATTGTAGAAGAAAATGAAAAAGAAAAATATGAGGTATATCATTTACTATATCATATTAATAAATCTATGTTCATGTATTTATTTTATTTTTATGGTATAGATCAAAATTAATAATATGGATACGATAGAAGAGAAAAAAGAACATGATAATGAAGATCGTATGAGTGGCATTGTTTCGATTGGGAATAATATTGATGCGAATGTTATTGTTAGTTCTAAAGTCCGTAGATCATGTCGTATACCAGCTGAGGACGGAAGTGTCCGTTCAGAATCGCCTAATACAGTAACAAATGCTACTAATTCTGCATCATCACCTCTAACCAAAAGAATAAGTTTGAATATGAAATCATTACGATTATCAACAAAGTTTATTTCCCAAGCATTCTCATCCAATGAGCATGTGCATGAGTTCAGAACAAGCAGTAATAGCAATCATCAACAATATGATCATTTAAAAATAAACCGATCAATAAGTAGCGGTTCAAGCATTAGTAATCATAATGTTGATAATGCTCAAAATGGTGAGGTTGCATCTGATCATAATAATGATGATGAAGATGATGATATTTTTCTTGGTAGTCGTTCATCGTCTATTGCTTATCCTAATGCTGAACAATTAGCGACAAGTAAATTTTATTATCTTAATTCTGTAACAATTATAAACAACGAAAAGAATGGATTGTTGAACGATAATAATAATAATAATAATAATGATGCTGCAGCGTTGAAGAATATTAATAATGCGACTGATTATTTAATTAATAATATACCAGTAGCAAGTGATAATTCCTTATCCAATAAGTATTCACCATTAAAGCGAAACAATAATGTGGTTCCTTCAACTATTATTATTTGATGTCAGGGTTGGTATAGTGTTATGGTATTGTTCCGTTTCATGTATACCTTTGTCATGCGAGACGTTGCTACAGTTAAAGATCACTTTTTAATATTTATTTCATCAATTTTGATTTTAATATTCTTTTACCTAATAAATTTTACTATGAAAATAGTAATTTTTAATAAATTTGTTTCTGTATAGATTATTAATAATAACGTTTCCATTTTTTTATACATATTTACGAACCCATAATAAGTGTTATTTTAAAAAAAAAAAATATGAGTTAGTCTATCGAAATTTTAATACTACTTCGAAATTAAGAGATTGGGATTGTTTCCAACTGAAAGTGAATGGAGATAGGCATAGTAAAAAGCTTGTAATACTCTACTATAAATATAATATAAAACCATCATTGTGTTTTCCGTTGTACAAGATCATCAAGACTTCCTTCCCACGCCGGAAAAATGGTTTTTTTAGGAAATGTCCTCGGGGGCTGTAAAAATTTGGTCTTGCATTTTTTTGTTAAGTGTTTAGCAGCACATCAAATGATGACAGTTGGGGACATTATTATCTTAAGTAACTGCTCATTCAATTCTTCTTGTTTATATCAGATATCCTTTACAATCTGTTTGCTTTATATGTGTCCTAAATTGAATCTAATTTAAAATTGGTGAAAGATGCTGTGGTTGTTTAGAAATTCACCCGCTCGCAAACACGAAATATCAAAGTAAGATTTTGTAGCTCACTCAATTCTGAGCCAAACCACCCAATTCTTTCAGTTTTATTCATTACAATGATAGTTATGAAGAGGCTGATTGATTGCTTTGCTTTTGAGAATGATATTTCAAAAATAGATTTGACAGCTCACTCAATTATCAGCCAAAATCAGGAATCGAACCTGGGATAGTAGAACAGTTCTTGGCCTGATGAGACTTTACTTTTTTTTATCAAAATAAATAAATTAATAAATGACTCAATGAATAACTTAATGAATGGATGAACTATAGATAAATATCATGGTCTAGATTTGCCGCGTAGCGACACTAAAAGTTGTTCTTGATCAATTATTATCAAGATATATCATATATCGGATCGATGGCCAGTAAGTCCCTAGATGCGTAGCGGACAGAGGATAACGAATGAATGAATAAATTAATGAGCAAATCATGTCAATTAAACTAAACAAGAGGAACAAGCTTTTGAACATAACAGAGAGCCCTCTTAACTCAACGAGGGGTGCCGCGGCAACAGTATTCTTTGAGCCGGGTCCTCTTTTTTGTGACCGTTGAATGAAAAAATGACAGTTGATAATATTATTATTTCAATTCCACCAATTAATAATTTAATATTCAATAATCATAAAGAAGAAGCAACCTAGAGTTGAAGCTTACCTAGAGATATTTGAATCGGAATTACAAGAAAGTGAAACACCATTTAAATGGAAGTAATCCATTCACATCAAAACTTTCCTCAACCTACTAAATCTCTGAATGATAATATTGTTGACAAATTTTGAGTACTTTAGTCTGATGGTCTTAAATAAAAAAATGTACATATTTTTTCTGAATACGTTGAAATACAGTTAACATTTATATTTGACATTCAAGTAATTCATGCAACAGACATGAAACTATCAACGGAGACGAATGCTTAATTGAAATGAGAAATTTAAATTGCAGTGCATTTGAAACAACCAATCCATAATGAAATACAACGTCACATTATTAAGCAATACAATTCGTTTTTTGACAGAAATAAAATCGATTAAACTCCAGCACCAGAGTATTTAACAGCATCCAGATATGGATCATCATAATCTAGCTTACCACATTTCCTTTCCTCATTATGAGCTATATTATAAATATGATAACGACTATGATTAGGTTGAAGTGATGCCCAAGCTCCTAAACGACCAAATCCACTATCTCTTGTTATGACATGAAAGTTCATCAAACTGAATGTAAATAATTCTCCAAATGCTATCTGCATCGATGGGTCCATAGAATTAGAATCGCAATCCTGTTTGAGAAGACTGTTCGTTTCACAATGAATATGTTTTAATAATGTGGTTTTATCTGTTATCACCTTGTCTCCATAATAATTAGAAATTGCTGACTTCAATATTTTAGACTCGGATATTACATACCACACTACTTTTTGATAAGTTAATTGATACTCTTTTTCAATCTCTATTGCACATTTAAAGTAACTTGAATATTGTGATAAAATATTCTCTACTTTCATATTATTTATTGAAGAATCATGATGCTGTTGATGAAATACATGATCACCTGTTCGAATTTGAATTCCAATTTTAAATAAACTTTTGTCACTTAATATATCCCACATACTTTGAAATCTAGATTTAACATGTTTATTGGGTCGAAATAAATAATGAAATGTACACATAAAACAAGCGTTTTCATTCACAAATCCATATTTTTGAACAAGCTCTTGTTTGTGAAAAGTATTTTCTTTGAATAAACGATATGATCTTCCACGATTCGATGAAGTTATAATGTATGGGACATGTGATTTATTTTGTGGATAAACAGATAAATTTGATTCTACCATCATTTTAGTGGCTGTATCACCCATCCCAGTTAGATACATGGGCCAATATAGGTTTGTGTCGACTAAAGATTGATTATATGATCTATCTCCTGTGTATCCAAACACACCTTTGTAAGTGTATTTTAGTGGTGCAATAACATCTTCCGAGAATTCATTACTATAATTTTTTATATCCCAATTTATGTAAGGTGAATCACATGCTGATGAAAACGATGGAAGAGATCCATACGATAACATCCGAAAAGCTCTATTTGATAACAGAGCATAATAGAAAGAGGAAACAATCCCAGTCAAACGATCAGCTAATCCAGCTTCAACTGCAACTGATATTAGTTGTTTATTTGGTAAAATATTACCAAGTAAAATATCATGATGAAGCCTATAAATCGTAAGTAATATTAAAATAACCTCACTCAACTATGACAACAAATAGTATGTTAGGATGTAAGGGAGATCTTATTTTGCATCACACTATTGTACCTTGCGTAAGTATGAAACCAACTCCCACATTCAGATTCTATACTATTGTAATGCTGTGATTCGTTAAAATGCTTCTCGTGTATTGAATGAACAAACAAGGCTAATATGTAAATAATAATTAAATAGAAATTGATATATCGCATCCACAAATAGCCTTTTATGAACAAAAATCAATTCATTGAATATTTTATGAGTTATTAACAAATCCCTAGAATCCTGGAATCGTCGCAATCAACGAAAAGCATACTAAACGAATTATTCATTTCTGTCGCATTTACCGAAAGTCCGAAAGTACTTTTCTTTATTCTTTATGATGTTTGCTTGTTTAAATATACCCCATACGGGTAGGGGGTAGGGTACTGTTTGGTACTGGGCTGCTGGGTATTATATTATAACTTTGGTGAGAGATGACTTAAATCAACCTATCTTTTTTTGTTTATAACTTTTAATTAATAGCAATTACAAGAGAATCACAGCAATAACAAATTTAAATTATGAATTCAAAAGTGAAATTAGACGAGGGGGTTGAATCCGTATTCCGGTTTTACACCAGCCACACCAGCAGATCGATCCCACTATAAAATCCATGACATTATTAATCAATTGTGATGAAATTAATCGATTTCCGATCGCTCATGTTGGAATGGATTATTTGATTTAACTAAATTATTTTGACTTTTTTCGCATCAGGAATTATGAATAAGGAAGAATAAGCTACTGTGATTTCATTTTATGTTACTATGTTTGCCGGAATATTAATTATTCCGGCAAAATGTGAGCCCGTGGGCGCGTGCGTTCGCAGGCTTCGCTTCCAAAGAGCGAACTG
>VKHH01007475.1:0-10552 GCA_015144975.1 Epipyxis sp. PR26KG | reverse complement strand
TGTGAAAGTGTAAACATCAGTCAAAAAAACACGGTGATGTACGAAAGTGAACTGATGTACGAAAACGAACATACTGGTTTTTTTAATAATAATACTTTATTATATATACACTGAACTTTTTTATAATAAATGAAAATGTTAAGTATCTACAGTATTTGCAAAACTTTCTTGTGATAAATTTATCTATCATATTATGGCTGATTGGATATTTAGTCCCAATGAAATTGAAGTAAGTTCCACGATTTTGGGCAGAGGTGCTTACGGCGAAGTTAGAATCGCTAAATGGCGGAATATCAAAGTTGCGTGTAAAATGCTGCATCCCAATTCTTTTGAAAATAATGACGAGATCGATTCTAGTATTAAATATAACTTGAAGCAAGAAATTGAATTATTAGCTAAGTTAAGGCATCCTAATTTGGTGTTATTTATTGGAGTATGTGTTGAAAATAACAAACTAGATAGTAGAAATGCTTTTATATTGACTGAATTACTTCCCTGTAGTTTGTATGATGTATTGGAAGGAAAGGCAACATTGCTTGAACTGCCAGATATCATTAATATATCCTTAGATATCGCTTACGGGTTAGATTACTTACATCGTCATAGTCCGCCAATAATTCATCGAGACATATCATCCAAGAATATCTTGATAGGTGGAAATGTTGCTAAAATTGCTGATTTAGGCCAAGCAAAATTATTCGGACAGTCAACTGTAAGCCGACAAACAGGAATGCCTGGAGCGATGGCTTATTCTGCTCCTGAAGTATTAACTGGAAAATATTCAGAGAAAATCGACATTTTTAGTTTTGGAATTTTACTTGCTCAAATGGGATGTGGAGAATACCCTCGTATTGATAAAAGAGAAGAACAAATTCATAAAGCTATTGAATTGTATCCTATTTTAGACTCAATGCTAACTGCATCGGTATCTTATCAACCTTTAGACCGTCCATCAGCTCAAATAATTTGTAAAACGTTTGAGGAAATCATTGAAAACGATCGATATTATCCAATGAATCGACGATTAGCACCAGAAAAAGATATTGGTATATTAGCAAGGCAATGGATGAACAATCAGATTGATAAAACTTGTTCTACAATGAAGGTATTATTAGATCAAGCAACGAAACGGTTATCAGCTGAAGAAATTCGATGGAAACATGAAGCTGGAAAAGTAGATGAAAAGGAAAAGCGTATTGTGGAATTAGTAACAGATATTAGCGAGTTAAACCAAAAGTATGAACAGATTAATTCTGAAAATAATGCTAATAAAATTACTATTATGAATAATAATATTATAATAGTCGATTTACAGCATTCTAAGCAACAGTTGATGAATGAAAAGAATCATTTGAAGGAAATTATGAAGAATTATGAAATCCAGTTGACTCAAAATTCAATTGATTCAAATAATTTTAAAGATGAAAATTTATTTCTAAATGGCAAAATATATCAATTAGATGACATCATATCAAAAATGAAGATATCTGAGAATGATCTTATAAATATTAATAAACAACTGAAAATCCAATTAGAGATGCAATTATCATATTCTAGAGATATGGAGAACAGATTAGAACAAGCTCTAACAAGATGGACACTTGAAAAAGAGCAAAGTAACAAAGAAACTTTGCGTTGCGCAAAGTTAAGAGATACTTGTAGTAATTTGATTCAGAAAGTTGATAAGTTAGAGAAAGATATCGGAACATATGAGCTTAGATTAACTCAATATGATGATTTACCTATGCCGGTTAGTATTATTTATAATACTAATATTAATAAATTATTTATCCATAAATATTCATTAGTTTTGGTTTATTTTTCTTCTGTTTTTATTTATTCACGCTTGACCTTTGTTTGGGAGGAATTATATTTTGAAAACTGGATCACATTAAAAATATATCTTGATATTTCGTATTTTATATCGTTATTCTTATTATACTACTTTTATTAAAGGACGAAATAAAAATGAGGATGAGAGATCTGCAGTCAGATTATGAACATTCACTTATAAACATAAAAAGTTTATTGTCCGAAAATGAAGATTTACGAACTATAAAATCAAATCAAAATGAAAAAATTGAAGAATTCAAAATGAAAATTAATGAGTTAAATAATAAAATGGAATCGAATGAAATAGTCATACGCGATCAAACACAAAAAGTGTTGTCATTACAAGAGCAATATGATGCCATATCAACCCAACAAATTGAAAAAAATGAACAAATTTTACTATTGACATTGAATATAAATCGATTAGAAAAGGATTTGAAAGAATCAAATGATTTGTTGCAGAGTATTATGGCTAGAAATAGTAATAAGCCACAGCAAAGAATAGATGAAAATAATTTAATTAGTATTTTTAATTCAAATAATGCAGATGATGACCTCATTTCTTCAAATCATGATAATAATATTAACAACTTTAATCATAATAATAATACTCGTACTCAAGATGATCATGTGGTAATGGGTGACAAAATAGTATCATCAACCAATGAGCATAGCAGTCTAGAAGGATTTATCTACAAGTAAGCTTACTTCATAATGATAGTAATCTTAATAAAATCAGTTAAACTTATCGTTTTTGTATCTCATTTTGTTAAGAAAAGCGGAAGCAACGGTTAAAATACAAATACAAGATGCAATGAATTCCAATGGTGTATTGGGTATTATGCGAGAGATGAAAGAGTCTTTTAATGTACGTATAGTGTATTTAAGGGTTGTTGCTGTTGACTTATAATTCTGATAAATCTTCGATTTTTACAATGAAATGTCGCAATTATTACTGCCGTCCTACATCTACACAGTTTTATATGTATTTCAAATTATTTTCAGTAGTTTTGGACAAAATAAATGATATTCAAAAACCAAACAGCAAGCAAAAACAATATTAATCAATTCTAAAACTACATCGACATGTGATAATTTAAATATTGATATTATTATAATATTATATTATATTTATAGGACGAACGGTTCATATGGAGAGGTGCGAGATCGTTAAGAGAAATGATACTGCATGATGAACAATCAAAATTATTATGTTATTCTTCAAATATCGAAAATTTATTAATTTCTGCGATGCATCTTCATTCGCAATCAACCGTTGCTCAAAGTCAATGTATACGACTATTGGGCGCTTTAGCTTTTAATAATGATTTGTTTCGAAGAAAATGTGGCGAAAATGGAATCATGAATTTATTAATAAACGCAATGATAAATCATATTATAGATGAAACAGTTCAAATTCATGTTTGTACTGCAATCACGAATCTTACTCATAATAGCTTTGAAAATAGATGCAGGTAATGTATAATAATGTACCTTTCAATTTCTCCTCTCTGCAGAGCCCCTTGAACAAATCAACATTTTCTTTTAAATATTGTTATTATTCAGATTTGTGGAAGCTAATGGTATAGATCGTCTCATTGAAACAATGGAAAAATATAAAGAATCTTCTAAATTGCAAAAGCAGTCTTGTTGGGCTATATTAACGTTATCTGGCACAGATGAAATCGCAAAATCGATTGCAATGAAGAATGGAGATACTGCTGTCATAAATGCAATGCTGTTTCATAGGTTAACTATAAAATATCGTCATAATGTAATAGTAAAATTTATTTTATGAAAATAATTATAGTGATAATAATTGTATAATTGGATAATTATTTTACATTGCTTTACTAATTAACAATTTATTTTATATTTTATTTTTGTATTTTATTTTATTATTATTATAGATATGACAGTAGTATTCAGCAGTTTGGTTGTTGGGCATTGAGTAATATGGCATTATGTGGAGAAGATATCGCAAGGCGAATGAAGAAGAAAGGGATTGTTGAAGTTTGCAGAATAGCATTAGAAAGTCATCCAAATGATATCGAAGTATTAAAACAAGCGAAGAATGCATTGGCAATAGTGACATCATCCACACCTTCGCCGATTGGAAATAACAATAATCTGAACAAGTTATCATCAACTGATAATGGGAAAGGTTCATTGTTACCTATAGCGAAAAGACGAGGAATGAGTTGAACGCAGAAATATTATTTGGAAATTTTCATGATACCCTGCAAATATAACATATTTGAAATAAAACCGCAGTAATGAACATTTTAAAATGCAAATTTTTCATATTAAACAAATAGCTATAATTTTTCATCGAAGTCCGTACCGCCAATGAAATTTACAATACTATATCATATCATAATTGTTTAGATATTATTTTATCTAAACCTAAAAATATAATGATTACATTATTCAATGGAGCTTTCTTTGAAAATATGATGTTGGTAGTATGAGCAATTTTATATCAAATCTGCTCTATAGTAAATAAGTTTTACCTGAACAGAAATTATTATTTACCATCACAAAATGAAAAATAATATGAAAAATATGAATTTTCTTTATTGTATCTTGGTTATGATGAAAATTGGTGGTATTCAAAATGACTGCAATCATTAATAGATTAAATTTTAAGTATTTTTAATATTATTCAAAATTATATATTCAAATATTATTATTTTAGAATTGAAAATAATCTCCATATTTTATTATATCTCCATAACAAATAATCATAGTAATGAACGAACTAATCTTTTTTTCCGAGTAGCACTTTTGTTGATTGATGAAGAAATCCTTCAAATAGACTATAAATCAAACATTAATAACAAGGTTAATATGAACTAATCAAAGAAAACGAACGTAATTAACATCAAATAACATTTAGAACAAAATTCAAATATATTTATTTCTTTTTTCATTCATTCATTCATTCATTCATTAAAAGTAGTAATTTAGAATAATTATGATTTTCATTATAACATAAATTTGTAGTAAATATGATGATAGTAACCTTATGCTTTCTTAATAAAACACCACAGAAATGATGTTTGAATGCGTTAATTTAGATTTATTACAAATGCTAAATTGCGAATTGAGCAACAAACTTATGATACCTTATTATGGTTTGAATTCTCTAATTTATGAATAATGTGAAAGAAGAAATGGATGGAAATACAATCACATCTTCATAGTGCGTGTATTAAGTTATATTATTGTAAATAATGCACATTATTGAATACTAGTATATGAGGTGTGATTGATGATACCAAGTAAAGAGATGATGGATTATGATTATTGAAGGTGTAATTAAAGCTATACCTGAGCACAGTTATGACTCCACCAATAATTCCTATCAAATTAGCAATAAAATCAGAAATATGTTCTCTTCGTTCTTCCATTATTAGCATCACCTATCATATAAAGAAATAAAATTCATTTATGCTTTGAAAAGTTAACATCAAATTGTAATATAGATTAATAATACTAACAATAATAATAATAATTATTATTATTATTACGTACCGGATGAAAATCGTAAGTAAATATTATTCCAGAAAAGTCTTTCAAATATAATCCGGATACAGCTTCGTTTTTCCTCAATTGTTCCAAGTTGATATTCTTTTCAATAACTGAATATTGATTCGCATTCCAAATCTCTCCGTTGATCAGTCGGTATTCTGTTGGAATGACCTAAACGAAATAATGAATCCTCTTGAAGGTTACGTTTGTAATGAATCTATTACGATATTAATGATTATTACCTGAATAGAATATTGATAAATGGCTGTATCTGTAGGTATTATTGTTATTTGTTCATTCAATGTGTGTGGTTTTTCTGAGAATTTACTATATGCAAATCTACCATTTGTTGGAATAAATCCTATATGATCAATAACATGACTGAAATTCGAAAAGGAAGGTTCTTCATCGCGAAGAACTGGAATTGGTCGATTATTTTCTTTTGGCGATTCTTTCTCAATTGAGAATCGAAAATTTCCTCCGACTTTATCTGTAATGATTTCACCTCTTATATTACATCCTCCAATATTTTCATCGGGTTGGAGAATATCACTCGGGGTATCTTCATTCAACATTGGCACTTTTAATACGTTATGGATTTCATGTGAATGAATCATTCCTCTCGTAACTTCTTGTAAGAAGTTTATTCTTTTACATGGAATATGATATAACACAACATCAAATTCCAATTCCACGGCTTCTAAGCCACCTACAGTACAAAATATTAGAAGAAAGAACTATTTAAATTTGATTTAAAAATTAAACCCAGTGTGCCAGTGTGCTACTTTAATGGAGTATCAAAACAAAAACCTACTTGTATTGTCCGTTGCCATTCTACTCACAAATTCCGTTTTAAGAAATAATCTGATTTCTGATACTAATAGTGTGATCACTATAACGGTGGAGATAAATGTAATCACTGCTCCCAAAATCGTCTTTTGATTGACACCATCCACTGTTTTTACATACATATCGTACTTTTGTAATCGAAATTGCATTTTAACAATTTTATAAAATAAATTCTCAAACTATGTAGTTTCTGTAGTGTACTTTTCTACAATAGAACAGCAACAATGAATTAATCAGTTCTGGATTCAAAAGTAATAAGCATCACAAATCATCATATATTTTCCTATTTTCCAGTATTACCGGTATATAATATAGATATTTATTCATTCATTAAGTATTTAAATATTTTACAGTCAAATAGACATCACTAATAGATATTCATGATTAATGGTTTTAATTAAGAATTTTAAAAGTTTCAAACATTTCCAAGTCAAAACGGAACGAAACGCTAAAAAAATTCTTTTTTTCTCTTCTTCCTCATCTTCTTGTTTGCACTCATATACTAATAATTGATACCTTGGATTAATTTTGCTGTTGTCCATATCGCTAGTTGTGATAAAATTTTCAGAATTGTTGAATATTCTATAAGGCAATAATGACAGATGAGTACCTTTTTCTGCAGGAACTTCTCTTAGAATCTGACGAAGAATTTTCGACTTTCAATACTGACCAGCAAAATGATAACAGTTCCAGTCCATTTCCATGTAAGTAATTTAAAAAAAAAATTCGCGTACTATTGCATAATTTTACATTAATCATCCACTTCATTATTTTTAGATAATCTGTTGGATTACGAAACCAATACATTCACTTTTCATTCTCTACCAAACGATATAACAAACAATAAAAGTAACAATTATATAAAATCAGAATTATCGCCTTTGTCGTTGTTAACGAATCACAACTCAAACACAGAGAATCTTACCGTCGGTGATATTTATGCGGCGAATAGTTCTGAAAGTATTCGAAATAATACGGAGTTTCAGAAAAAGAAAAGAAAGTTTAATATCGATTCTGCTATAATCGCTGCTGCGACTGAAGAATCATTACGTGAGCTGGAAGTTGACCCTAACAGTAAAGATGGAAAAAAGAAAAAGAGACAAATTCGGAATCGAATGAGTGCTCAATTCCATCGAGATCGTAAGAATGCGTATATTGAAGAATTAGAATCACTAGTTCAAATTAAAAATAATGAAGTGGTGGTTCTCAAGGAGCAAATAAATTTTCTTTTGCTGGAAAATGATTCCTTAAGGAAATCTCTTCAAAATAATGGCTCAATTTTAACAATTCCTTCATCAATGCTGCAATTGAATGGTAAACACGGTGATTTCAATCAAACTAACAATAGTATCATTGATAGTGATTCAGAAACAACAACGAGTTTATCTCAGGTTTCGACAGCAACAATTGCTTCTATAAATGATTCTGCCTCAGTCCCTAATTCTAATATTTATTTCTCTTACAATGATTCAACCTCAGCTAGTAACATGAAACTTCCATCAATATCAACCATGGGTAGCGATAATCATAATGGCTACAAGGTGAACAATCAATCACTAATATCTTCAGCTAATAGTGAAATTCAGAATCAATTTCGAAATGGTGATGTTAGTCGTGCAAATAGAAATCAAAATTTGTTTGCTTCGGTTCCTTTCAACAAATACATGTCAATGGTCTCAGTTATCTGCATTTGTGCGATTGCATTAATAAACTTATCAGATAACTCATACAAGAATAATGATATACAAGTTACCCACAGAAAGTTGATCACTTCTTCTGAAACTGAAGCGATTATGTATGAAAAAGAATTGTTTTCCAATCAACTAATACCATTTATAAACTCCACTGGTTATGATCGCAACATCGAAAATATTTCAAAAGATATTGTTGAGAAGAATTTACAACCAATCAAACGAATTGTGAGTGACACTGATTGGTTTGGTAACAATTCCATACAGCATGGCCATTTGAGATCTAAATTGAATAATCAAACAAATAGTATTCAATCTAATAAAAATAATGGAACAAATATGAAAATAATGGAAAATGATATACCATCAAATTCTGCTTTGTATATGAGCACAGATTTGATTCCAAAATATGATACATTTTTGAATAGTGGCCCATATTCTGAATGGCCATCAAATCAATACAAACAATATGACTTCACAGTTCGCTCCTATTCTTCGATCGTTATGCAACAAGGACGAGTATTACTCGATCCATCCCTTTCTTTGTCTGATAAAATAAATCAAAATGTATATTCAAATCATCCTTCTTCAAACAAACCATGCGTGGATCAATCCAAATCAACATTTTCTTATGTGAAATCATTTTTAAGTTCGATTTCAACTCCGATGATTTTCAACGAAAACACAAGATTACAATCAAAGAAAAATGAAATATCATCGAAATCAATCCTCCCTACAGCTTCTCTTCCTGATATCGCCTCAAATTCTCATCAATTACAATTCCATTCATCATCATCATCAGTCAGTAAATCGTCCGCGGTGAAAAGGTTGGAATCATCTTCTGTTGCTTCTGTTGTTCCTATAATCAAATCAATTTCTAATGAAAAGGACATGAATGAAATGGGTGAAAATAGACATTCCACTAGCAATTCTCATGTGATTGCACCAATTGTTATGACATCCATACCAAGCCGATTATCATCTGTTTTATCAGATCCAATTGTCAATCTGAAGTCATTAAAAAATGATCAAACAAATGATATTCTTGCAACCAAACCCCCCTCAACCTCAACCTCGAAAACTACTGGTTTCATCTCATACAAAACAAATGATCTTGTTTCTGATGAAATAAAATCATCTCAAATCTCACATTTATTTACTGATTCGAATATGCTCACGATCCAATTGCCACCTTCTATGATTCAATTAGGTAAAACATGGAATGATGATGTATTAAAAAATGATGATAATAATTCAGCTGGTTTTCATTCAAAAAATGTTGAAAATATTATGAATGCTTTGAATCTTCCTTTAATTAAAAATAATAAAGATGTTAAGAATAATAATATTAATAATAATGGAGAGAATAATGAAACTCATTCTTACTCAATCAATTATGATGCGTCATCTAACTTGTCCATTGAACTTAATTGTATTATTTTAAGTGCGAAATGGGTTCATACAAACATCCAATAACATTTATTAACATAATAATAACATTTTATGACATTCAATATTATTTCAATTGAATAATATAAATCTCTCTGAAATAACATACAATAATATATAATTTCTATTAATGATTAACCCTTTTTAATACTCATCTCTTAATGATTTCCAATTTTGATTAAAATTGTAATAATTTAAAAATATTTTTTTATATTCTTATGTTTGTTCTCTGACCTTTCATTCCTCTCACAAATCATCATCTCAATTCCTACGTTTACAAGTAGGATACATTTATATTTAATAAGGATTTTGATTGATTATTACTATAAAACCAATTGTAGCATTTGCATAGTCACAAATTATGGTACATGATGTTCTCATATTCACCGTAAATATGCTTCCTGCGTTTTCAAATGGTGTTTTTTCAATGGAAAAACACACCGAATGAACAAAATCTAATTAAGATCCTAGATATAATAAAATTACAGTAGTTCGATTTAATAAATTATTAAAATAAAGTTAATTTAAATTATAATAAGTTAAAAAAATACTTACCCTTCCCATGACCTATTTACCAAAAAATGGAAGATATTTTCCATTGCCATTATTCATGATCTCAAACATTAATACTCGTTTTCAACATAATGTGGGGGCCTACATCATGCAGTTCTCCATTATTGTGCCCTCATTTCAAATGTTAAACCGCAATAGGATCAAGCCGTGCACAATAGGACAGCTTCTTCCTAAGCAATCAATATGAGAAGGTATATCTTTCGAAATCGAAAATAAACATCTAATATTTTTAAAATTAAAATAACACAAATTTCCCGAAAACAAATTTTACAAAAACATTCATATAATAAATTAATAAAAATTCTTTCAATTTCATCTTCTGATCATCGAATTTTACTCCAACTCATAGTATGGAGTAACAGTAATTATTATTATCATTACTAATACTATCATTATTATTATTATCAAGATTTGTTTCTGATAAAATAACATGTAATTTCAGCAATAATTAGAGACACAGCAACATAAAATATGGTAATAACAAGAGTAATGATCATTAAAGTGTTTAATGACAGTATTGATTCCATGTGGTAAACATCCAACACCTCCTGCCCCGTATCATAGCATGATGACGATGATGAACATGTGAAAGTAAGATTCTGAAACACTTTATTTGAAATCAA
>VKHH01007474.1:0-10564 GCA_015144975.1 Epipyxis sp. PR26KG | reverse complement strand
TGTTCCTCTCACCAAGAGGAAGAACAACCATGAAATATGATTCGATTCGATGCTTCGTATCACCTAACATGGCACCACTCGCTGAGAATTCGAATGGAGTTGAGTCAGTCACATCTGATCTAGCTGCAAAGGTAGGATCATTGAGAGAAGGAAAAGTTTCTAAAATATCCACCACTGCTTCTGCATTAAATGAATGCTTCCTCGTCTCTATTTCTCTGAAGAACTGATCTTTCCTTCTCATTAGCTTCAATGCTACTCGACGAGGAATAGGCTGACCAGTGAACTCGTCTATATCCGGGTTCTTTTCATCGATAGCTTTATAAACATAGCATGTAGCAGAGGTGTGGTCAGGCACTTTCTCAGTCAGCGAATATCGACCATGAATCAATTTTATCGATTGCAATGCACTCATGTTAGATGGAGTAGCTACTCTAACAGCTATGCGACCCAAGCCATCTTTCACATCAATTAACTCTGGAAAAGATTCTGCAACGGTTTCAACAACGTTCACCAACTCTTCTCTCAAAATAACATCGAACCAATTAACATAATTATTATATTTCCAAACTGAAAGTGATATAGAGGTAGCAATCTAATAATAATCATAAAAATATTAAAAAAAGAAATTTTCTTTATATCTTGTTCAGAATAACAATAACAATTAATAATAATAATATTAATAAGAGTAGCAATAATATATTTTCAACGAACTGGTATGATCCATTGCAGTACCTTAGCTAATGTTGGCAATAAAGTTAGCCACGCTGTCTGATGATTGTTAGAGGAGATAACGACGCTTAACTCAGGATGATCCCCAAGAGCTTGAATTATAAAATTCGTGATTTTATTCGACTCGCCATTCACTGATATCAAATAAAACCAACCCTCAAAATCATGCTCGCTTAACTGTTCAAAACTAACTAAATTATCAGACAAAACTGAAGACTTGAGCCTTTTAAATATTAAAATCTATAACAATAATCAAAAAAACAATAATAATCATAGTTATTAGATGTGAGAAAACCTCGACTAATATTATAATAATCAATAATACCATCAAGCAACTCTGTGATCAATAATATAATACCTCACACGTTCTCGCTGAATTATTATATTATCAATATTAATAATAATTATTATAGTTAATCATTCACATAACATTTGTCCCCTTTAATTCTGATATATAGCATGTAGTTTCAAAAGCTGATTGTCAACTTACAGTTATGCTCGTTAATTTTTTAATGAAAGATGATATGCTTTACTTATTAGGGCCGTCCCATGCTAAAAAGAAAGGCGACTACTTTAAGCATAAGTCATTTTATTTTCGGTACACAATGAAAATAAAGAAGGAATTTATATAAAAAATTAACTTTAAAATTGAGTATAAAACCCCCTTATCATCCCTTAACTTTTGGAGATATCCCTCCATCAAATAGGCATTTAAGAAAATAAATGGAGAACAACACAAGGACCGAAGCACAATTTCGGCCTGGTGTGTTTTAAACTATGAGTGAAAAGAAAAACAGATCATCTCAATAATCATTGATCGAAACTGTTCACCTCATAACGCATAATAGATTCAAATTTACAGGAAGTGAAATAATGAATGAAATTGAAATAGAGGACAGACAAGAGAATCGGCTCAATTTGTGAAGCGTTTTTGAATATGAAAATCATACTATTATAATATGATAAAAATTTCAATTATACCTGACTTGCTTCTTCAAGAAGCTTTGCAATTTTATTATGTTTATTCTTCTTCGCCCAGTCCAAAGCTGTTTTACCTTTCTATACAGCAACAACCAAATAACATCAATATCAAATAATAATAATCAATCATATCATCATCATAAAAGCAATTAAAAATAATATTATCATGTTGAAGTCATTGGATAGACGAATGAAATGAAATGATGGTAGGGCTCCGTTATTATTGGATTCTCTCTTCCTTAACTCAGTGAATGATGACTAATTCTAAATAATCAAATGGAAGTGAGTCTCAAACAATTATTATTGATTTGTTTTTCATATGGTTTGTGGTTCAAATATGGTATTTCTCGAATTACCGTAAAACGATATATCATTTACAAAAAAAATACACTGTTAAGTCAATTCAATCTTCATATAAACAGTTCTGAAGGTTTAACCAAATGTCCCTACCTGGATAGCAAATGAGGACGTCACACAACACGCGGAAGAAAAAATACAAATTCGAAATATTATTATTATTATTGTTTTACTTATTAATTATATTTAATTTATATACACTTACATTATCTTTCACATTCAAATCAGCTCCATTGCTTATAAGATATGATACTATATTATCATAGCCTCCACATGCAGCACATAAAAGAGCTGTCATACCTTCCTATAAATCAAAATAACAAATAACAAACAAACAATCACATTCAAATAAATCAATAAAAACAACAATAATATTTATTTCACATCCAAACAATAATAATAATTAAATAGGTCATCCCTGTTCTTGTCCTTCCTTGCGTCAGCATATAATGACGCCATAACACGGAAGAAAAATATTATTTATTTATACATTATTACTATTTAGATTTAATTGATATTAACTTACACAAGTTTTCAGATTCAAATCAGCTCCATTGTTGATAAGATAAGATACAATAGTATCATCGCGATTATTTGTAGCTGCTGTAAGAGCAGTATTACCATACTATAAAACAAAATAACAAATAATAACAAACAATCAATCACATTCAAACAACTAAAATAAAGAAAATTACATTCACTTCACATTTTAACAATAACAATAATTTAATTTTAAAGTATGTCATCCGGATAGCATATTATGATATCACACGACGACATGGAAGATACAATATATTTGAAATATTATTAATTTATATATTAGCATTATTATGTAAAAGCAAATGATTATATTTGAATGTGATTATTATTATCAATAATATTGTTTTGTTATTAGTTTATGATACGTACCATGTTTTGATAATTGATAGCGACCCCTTCTTGGATTAACTGCTTCACTTGTTCAATATTATCATTTCTAGCAGCATAGACCAATTGTTCTCCTAATAATATAAAGATAAAATAAAGAATTAAAACGAGTAAAAACGAAGTATAACAGTAAATAGTAAATATAACCTAATAATTTTATTGTTTCACCCTTCCATTATTGTATTTCCTCATCAATTTCTCAATTTTTTTGAAATTGTTTAATTTGTTTGATTATTCTTAATAAAGATAAAATAACCATTAATTATGCACTAGTACTTAATACGAATTATTAGAATAATGGATGATGAATGTGAAAGAATATCTCTCGAAAATATTTCTGGTCTGAAAACAAACATTATGACAATGATTACCATTGCTAACATGAAATCAAAGGGTTATTATTATCATTATCATGTTAATAAGTATCATCATATTCAATGATTATCATTGTAAATATCCTGGATATGGATTTAAATCAATAAGAAAAATAAATTATCCTTCAGTCAAGAAAATAAGACCATATGATGAATAAAATGAGAACACCAGGGATCATATGAAATAATGGTGTGCTTCTCCCCGTGAAACAAAGCTATCAAATATAAGATTCTCAGTGAAGAGATGGTATCGTTTCTTAACTTGAGTATTCAAACACAATCATCGTCCAAAACATTATCAGTGAGTTGAATACAGACTCTCATAAACACAGTTCGAAATAAATCTCAATGATTGGTTTTATTATCGAAGACATCAATTGACAATCAATTTTATTTTGTTCAAGTATCGTGTGTTAACGGAAGCTTGTTGAAGGAGGATGAGGATGAACAACAATAATATATTTTATTATTATATGATATGAAATCGTTCGAACCTATTACACATAGTTAAAAAATATTCCGATCAAATAATGATTACATAACCCACCTTTTTCATCTCTAACAAAGCTCATCTTGGCTTAGCCTATAACTGATAATAATGACTGATAATAAATGATCATAATAAATAAAGTAGTAACTGTTACTATAATAATACATACGATTATTATCCTTCGAATCATCATGTCATGTCGTTTTATTATGCATGATTGACTGAACTAAGATCGATTGATTCTTAATTTATTAAGTTAAATAACTAATTATTTAATAATTAATAATCAAATTATTGTGCGATGATTTACATTAATTAATAATCAATCAATCACTCGCGTGATTAATTATTATCTTATTAATTATTATCAAAAAAGACACACCCCATTGCCTTGACATTCATCATACCATGAATTTGGCACTATGATTTGCCAACTTGATTGTGAAATAAAGACAAAAGTCTAAAAGTTATTATGATAATTAATTTCAATTTTGATTCTTTTCTTGCTGTTGTTTGGTACAATCCATTCTCTCACGTTAACATGATGACTTTTACATGGATAATAATTTGATAGCATAAGACCATACCTCTTAAATGAAGAATCTAAAACAAATAATAACAGAGATAGATTATGAAAATTGCATGTGACAGGTGACACAATAATAATGACATTGACAATACGGGGAAGAATCATATGAACACATGTTCGCGGAACTTTACTTTTATGGTTAAAATCGCAACGATCAAGAAGTAGACAAAACAATGAGTTAATTAGCTTTCATGAATTTACCTTGAGAAAATTAATCTGCTTTTCAAATAGCCAAAAAAGTCAATACTTTATAATAACTAATTCGTATATTAGCTCTTCTTCTTTCTTATTAATTAGAAGAAAGAAGTAGTATTATCTCGCTCGAATAACGAAATATAATCCAAAAAGAATAGTGGTGACTTATTACAAGTTAAAATATTGCCTTAATAATTAATTTTTAATTCATCATTGTTATAAATACGGTAGTGTGTGTGGGGGGGGGGATAGGCGGGAAAAAAAAGTTAACTTATCTTACTTGACATAGAAAACATGCAAAGCAATACCATAGAGTTAAATTAAATTTAATAATATAGACACTATATATTATAATTTTTTAATGAAACTATTTTTGATTGATAAATGAATGAATGTGTTGTAAGTAGACCATTTAGCCATAAGCACGCACTTTTTTAGTTTTGCTACCTGTTATTTCTAATAACAATATGAAAACAGTGCATTTTTACCTCATCCAAGAACTCGCTCAACCGAGCAGTTCTAATTTTTTTCGAATCAAATTTAAACATCGTTGATCAAGTCCATCCAAAAACAATAATAAATCCAGCTATTCGAAGGTCACCGTATTATCAAGCTGAACAATATCGCATTGCATCTAATTTTACTTTATTCTGGTCGAATTTAGAGCTTAAGAAGTCTCTCTGTTAAAATGTTTAATAGCTTTTTCCTCGATCAATTGTTTTTAAAAAAAATTATTACAGTACAATACCATTCAGCTACTATCATATGCATACCATACCTTAAATTTATCTTTTACATTTGTTATTGATTCTTTTGTATTTGGATTTAAAAACTACCAGTATTATTATTCATTCATTTATTCTTTAATAAACGGTGCACCTCTATCATCTTTT
The DNA here is from genome assembly GCA_015144975.1 of Epipyxis sp. PR26KG. NCBI lineage: Eukaryota > Chrysophyceae > Chromulinales > Dinobryaceae > Epipyxis > Epipyxis sp. PR26KG. The sequence continues at coordinate 5,029 of VKHH01007474.1, read as the reverse complement.
CCAGCAACCGCAAAATATTATTTTACATTGCGTTGCTATAATAGTGTTACTATACATTGTTTATTGACTCAAAGGATCAAACTGCATTATGTTCTGTGCAAGTAAGTGTACTTTTGAAAATGAACAAACGAACTACACCTGTAAATCTACAATAAAATTGTGTGTTGCGATGTTGCGATTTATCGATTTATATTTTTCTTCCACCACAATTCTTATTGAGTTATTGCTTGCAATCCAATTGGAAAATAAATAATAATTTGTTATATTTTTTACATGCTGTAGTCTCTGGGGAAGTCCCAACAGAACCTGTTGTTTCAAAAAGTGGTTATTTGTTTGAGAAACGATTAATCGAGAAACATGTAAATGAGGAAGGAACATGTCCAATCACAGGACTACCGTTAAATACCTCTGATTTAGTAGCAATTCAAGGTGAGATGTCTATTTTGAACTAACTGTTCGCATTTTGTTTTGGTTATCAAATCGCTGTAGACGCATTTAATTTGATTATTTTATTCAAATAAGTGAATAAGTGTTAAGTGTTTGTTTGATTGATATTCCTTTATTTAATTCTAGCAAACAAAGCAGTTCGTCCAAGGTCAACCACAACGAGTAGTATACCATCATTGTTATCGACATTACAGGTAATGTTATAATTCTATCAACTTAAGATAAAATCGTTCGGTCAATTTCATTATTATCATTGATAGCAAACGATTGCATAGATTGCATAAAATTATTCAGTACTAATAAATTGATTGGCTATTAATGCATGCTCAATAAATCAATTTTGTTAATGCTAATATGTATAGAATGAATGGGATGAAGTTATGTTGGAATCATTTTCATTGAAGCAACAACTTGATATAACAAGACAGGAGCTTTCTCAAGCTTTATACCAACATGATGCTGCATGCCGAGTAATTGCAAAACTTATGCGTGAAAAAGATGAAGCTTTGCAATTATTAGCGTCTTTACAAGCAAGTGGATATGAATCGCATACAACGAAGCCGTCAGCTAGTATCGAACAAACCTCCTCTCAACCAACTAGTTCAGTGTCTAACAGCAATGAGGAAGTAGTGATGCAAGTTGAAATATCGTTTGATGATGTTATTGGCGAGATAAATAACACATGTAAAGAGTTGTCATCGCAAAGAAAAGGAAGGAAAGTCTCAAAAGAATTGCAAACGAAAGATAACATTTCTTCTTTTTCTCAATTATCATCATTTACACCTCACAAAGCTGATGCGAAACAAGCGGGTATCACTTGTGTTGCTTTGAAACATTCTTTTGCTCTAACTGGAGAAGGTCTCGTGCTATCTGGTGGAATTGACAAGAGTTCATTATTAACTATTCAAACTACAGGGAAAGTAGTAGCTAAATTGCAATCGCATAAAAAGAAGATTTCATCTGTAGCATTCTCAACTAAGGATGATTCAACAACTCTTTTCACTGCTTCGGCTGATAAATCAGTGAAGGTAAGATTGTTGTTGATAATAATGATTACATGATGTTTTTAGTGTTATATTTGAAAGAGTGTTAATTATCTTATGTAATAATGGAACTGTTTAAAGTTCTCCATGGATATTTCATGAATGGGTTTGATTCGCTCCAGTCAAATTTATAAAATACGTTAATGGTTGAATATGAAAAAATAAAAATAATGATAACATACAAATATATTGACTTGTATACCTGCTCTTCACTCATTTATTTCCTAATCCATAATATGTGTAAACAAAAATACTGAAAAATATCGCTATTTTTATAGTTTGATATTGTTTGTTATTATTATTGATAGGTTTGGAGCTCCCCTGGAGCTGATAGGATTGAAAACCTTTCTTATAGTGAAGTTTGGAGTTATGATGACCATGAAAATGAAGTTGTTGCAATTGCTGTCCAACCCTCTGGTACGTCTAGTTTTATTATTATTTTATTGCATACAGAATAATTCATGGTTATAATGATGATTGAAAAATAATCGATTATTTTCTTATTTCGTTTTGATCCGTCAATGTTAAACAATGATTTACCAATACTCTCTTCTTCAAGTATGAGATTACTATTTGTAAATGATTTTCACAATTATATAATTATTCATGGTGGTCAAATGGAATGGATGAAGTAATTAATATCCAATTATAATCACGTGTTTAAAAATAGCTGTTGGCTCCTTCATAGCAACCAACCTTTCTATCTCTCAGTTTTGTATTTATTCGATAATAATTGTGGTATTTTATGGGTGCTATAACTTTATTCATTCATATTATTGAATGTAAAAAACTTGACCACTTACTCTACCACTTACTCTACACATATAGAATTAATAAATAACTTATTTAAATAAGTACTTCTCATCTCTAATTCATATGCTATTATATTATTTGATATTACATAATGAGAAACTTCTCATATTTTCTGTACGGTTGTTTCTTGTTGAACGATAACTGCGTTTCCAACCATAACTTCTATAATCCTATACTAGTTAGAAACGCTAACGCTATTTTCCAACGAGAAACATCCGTCCAAACATTTCTACTTGGGGAAGTGGAATAGAAGAATTCTATATTTCTATATTATCGATAGATCCTATCCCAGGTTTATAAGGTATCTAGGAAATTTGACCAAGTTGTCGTAAAGTAATAGATTCCCTCCTATTAGAGTCACTTACAAGTTGCGCAAAATTATCTCATAATATAATTATTCATATTTCTTGTTAATTATTGTAATTTAAATGCATTACTATAGGGAATTATTTGATATCAGTTACAAATGATTCAACTTGGAGATTTCATGACATATCCCGTGGAGAGTGTTTGAAAACAATCCGATCAACAAGTAGTGAAGAATCATCATTACTTCCATCAACCAATGAAAATGAATATAACTATAGTTTTTCATACCGTTGCTGTGCATTGCATCCAGATGGGTTGATATTAGGTGCAGGAACAAGTGATGGAGTTCTGAAAATATTCGATATCAGAGAGCAACAAAATGTCGCAAATTTAGTTGATCGTGCAACTACAAATTCTTCAACTACTCTTAATTGTGTGACTTTCTCAGAAAATGGATATTTATTAGCAACAGGAATGAGTAATAATCAAGTCAAAATATGGGATCTGAGAAAACTTCAGAGTACCAAAACCTTAGATGGTAAGTCATTGTAATAGTTATTATAATCATACGAGTTTGTTAATTTATTATTATCAAATATCTCTTAAAACATAATTATTATTATTATTATTAAAATCATAATAATCATAAATCAACATTTATACAATTATTATTAATTATATTATGTATCATTATTTTTTATTATTATTATTATGATATTTCTCCTTTTTATGGTCGATAAGTTTGAACAAAAAAATAAAAGATCAAATATCTCTTAAAACATTATTATTATTATTATTTGTTGAATATTTTTGTAATAATAATAATTGTATATCTATTATTTCCATACTCATTTTATTAAATTGAATTGATCTAATTCTATGATAAACATTATTACATTATATTTATAATGATAATTAGCTTGATTATTATTTGTTATTAGTACCTGGTGGTAATGAAGGTGTGACTTCAGTAGCATTTGATTACTCTGGTGTGTACTTAGCACTTGGTGGATGTGGTGATAAAGGATATGGCTTGCAAGTCAATGTTGTGAAAGATTGGACTGAACTTTTGGTATAATCATTTACTAGAATTACTAGAATATCATCTTTTATTATTTTTGACTGACTGTGATTATTATTAATACCATAGGTTCTACCAACTGCTCACTCAAAAACTGTGACTGGATTAGCCTGGGGTGCGAATGCTTTGACACTTTCAAGTAGTTCCATGGATAGATCTATCAAACAATTTGGAGTTTCATCATAAAATAATAAGCAATAATAATAATAGAGTCGTTCATGAATTGATTTGTATGAAATTTTGTGGATGAAATTCAATTAATTATGATATGTAAGATCAAGATCCATTCATCATATAATCATTATATGAATTAATGATGTTCTAATGGATGTTATTTCATACTTATTATTATTATTATTATTATGATTAATAATTATAGTTTGATATGACATTATTATGATAATATGAAAGGGAATAAATTCATATTGTTTGAATGTTCATAATTTCGAATGAGGATGAAAATAATAGTATGTTTATTAATGATATTAATTAAAATAATTTGAGTTAGTCATTAAGTATCTTCTAAAGTTTGCATACCACTCAGCACTCAGCCTATATTCGTTCAAATCGTCACTTTTGAACTATATTTTTTTGGTCCCATAGAGTATCCCAGTGCTGTATAGGAATATATTTAAATAATATTCTTTTTTAAAATGGAGCAATAAATATCGAAATAAATAAATATTGAACTGATCTGGAAAATAAATGTTTTTATAAATATATTCGAATATATTCATAGTTATTTGAATATTGAATAATATATTGCAGTTGTGAAGATAGATATAAATGTGTTAAGATAGAGCAACAAGAAAAAGTATTTTTTCTTAGGCATCTATTGTTATTTACATTAACATTGCCGGTGGATACTCGTCTAGAGGATCCACCGGCAATGTTAATGTATAACAATAGATGCCTAAGAAAAAATACTTTTTCTTGTTGCTGTTGTTGGCCTCTATCTAAACACATTTAAAAAGTAAAAATAAAAAGAAACATATTAAATAACAATTGTAATGTAATAAAATTATTTTTCTTACCTCCAGCTTGAGCTGAAGATTTCCTATGAAACAATGCGAATAAAATTAGTGTATCGTGAAAATAAAATATTGTTAGGAATAAATGGTGAACTAAACAATCCAGTTTACCTCTTCCAATTGGAAAGTCTTCTAAAATTTCCCTCATATCCATATTTACATCATTAATAATTATTATTTTTTTAAACTTTTGGATGATTATGGAATGAACAACAGACTTCCAGTATAGCCAAGTCCATTCAAAAACACAGTGCAGAAATTATAAATCCAGCTACTCGAAGATCACAGTATCATGTTGAAGAGTA
>VKHH01007472.1:0-10568 GCA_015144975.1 Epipyxis sp. PR26KG | reverse complement strand
TCAAATAATAATACGTATAATAATACACCGGTAGACCGGTTGGACAAAATAAATGTTAGAATAAATTAATGAACAATCTAATTACTTTACAAAACGATAAGAAGTTATATGTAGTAATAATAACTTATTATCAACAAACGGTCTTCTGATCAAAAAAATTTGATATGCCATTGGCACCATAATTTAGTATAGGAAAATCAGGAATTTTTCCATATATCTGTGTTTGGTGTGATACGGAAAATTTCTCTAGTTTTTCCAACACTATATATAATAAGCAGCAGGTTGCTTTTCGGTTTATTGTTTGAAAGAAGACTTGAATTGTCAATAATTTTCCTTTAAAAGCTTACTGTTTGTGTGAGGATAACGAAACGTTTCTTTTAACTGCTTGATATTTTTGGATTTGTTGATAATATTACAAATATTAAATATAGTAATATTGTAATTGATCAATAATTGATAATAACAAGCGAATAAAAATTCATATATTGTATTATTTCTTTTATTATGAACAGCAAAGATCATATAGCAGCTAAAGATGATTTACACAACAGTTATAGAATTCTTCCATGAATCAGAATTGTTTTTATTATTGTATCATCACTTTGCAACAAAAATGCTTTTAATTAATTATTAGTAAAAGCTACCCAAAACAAAGTCTCACAAGTAAATAATTATTGCAAGTGTAATAACTCATATAATATACTATTTAGTATATATCAAGTGAGATACTGCACAACAAGACAAAACTTACAATGCTGGAATGATAACATAGAATTAAAAAAATATTAAAATCTTTTGTCGAATAACTTAAAAGTTCATATAAAATTAAAATTATCATTGAACTTAAAAATAAATAGTCAAAAAAATCTAGTACGATTGTATCATAATAGCAGTTAAAATAATCTTCATATGATTGAAAGTCAGATCTTCTCTTGATAATAATAAATAAATTATTAGAATAAACATAAAAATAACCCTTCTTCTGATTTAAAAATCATTAAAAAAGCGAAGAAAGTAATGTATGAAGCAGCTGGGTCTGACATATCATGTATAACAATGAATACTACAAAAACTAAATTTGATTGATTCAATGACTTCATTTTTGTATCTGAAATTAATGTAATTTGATTTTTAAGCTTTACATCATTTATTAATTTTATCATTTCAATTGAGATGAGATTTGTAATGTAATGAATTAATGTTATATTCTTAATTTATAATTTTCTTATTTTTGGATAACCGATAAATAACACTATTATTATCATTTCTTTCTTTCTCATTATTGTGAACATTGATGAACGGTTAAACTATAATATATTATTGAATCCACTCATCCATTAATATTGCTGCCAACATACCAGATATACCCAACATTATTAATATTCATCTGTATCATTATTAATATCATTTATGTTGAATTCCATAAGTTCACAACTTTCTAAATTTGGAATAGAATAATTTGTTGACATCCAAACGAAATGATACTGCCTATCATTGCTTCGCGTACGTAAGGGTCTTATTCATTGAAGGTAGTGAAATAACTTTTTCATGATCAGGAGAAATATCCAGCTTTACCGTTGGGTCATTGGCTATTGAGTTCAAAATAGAAAAATCCACAGTGCAGCAATGAGGCAAAAGAGGAGACCATTTGTTTGTGTTTTCACATGACGTTTGTTTGATCATTCCATATGGTTTCATATCGTTGATACCACTCATGGAAACGTCGTCTTCAATAATGCTGGCTGGCATCAAATGATGTATTACTTTTGGTCTTAATTGACCAAGAAATGATCCCTGACGAAATAATGGCCCTATCGTATCATTTTTATCAAGGGTGCAGTGCTTCACAGCAGCCGAAAAAGACTCCCAATTATCCTTTACTGATAAACCAAAACCCTTTCCAGAACCGCGACAATCTCTTGAATAGGGTCTGTGTGTTGGATTGACAACTTTCAAACTTTTAAAAGCTAAAATATGATTTCTACTATAGACTGCTGCAGCCTCTTGCATTTGATTCAATTGAGAAGCACAGGTGCAATTCTTCTTGTCATTATCTAATATCCATGGGAACATGACTTCCGTGATTTCTCTGTGATAACCTTTGAAGACGAAGTCAACATGATAGATTTAGTGGGATGTATCGTAAGTGGAAAGCTGGTCCACCGATAGCAGGTTGCCAAGAAGTTTTAATACTTAATTCGTAGTCAGTTATATTGCCATACTCGAACTGAGGGTCATCGTCTAAAAACACAAAATAATTATAAATCCAGCCCTGATGCAACTCCAATAACCGCCCAGCAATATACAGCGCCATTCTTCCAACTGCAAACTGAGAATTCGGAAAAAACAAATCAACGATAAAAACAACATATCTTTCATCTGCTGGAACTCACTCGGGAGATTGCTTCGATAATCACCTTGCACCAAATAGAGCACTCTGAATTCTTTTCGATTGGATAACTTCTCGAACACTGAAGGTGGGGTGGTTGGTAAGGTCATAAACATACTCTCAACGAAGTTAACGGTGATGACCAGTTGAAATATTGCCATTTTATCAATTCGTGAAGCTAATGGCATGTCATAACTGCATCGCGTGGAGCTTTCTAGCATACAGTGAAAGCGACTTTGGCTGGATTGCAGCTTATATCATGATGTAATTGATCAAAGTAATGCTTCACACTATCAACCAATGCGTGCGGTGCTGCAACAATCAAACAACAGACATCTGGGATAGAATGAACAGCGATTTATTGAGAGTTGAAAGTACAATTTCATGAAAACCAGAGCTCCCATCTTTGCTAGGATTAACGTATTTAATTGAAAATCTTTGCAAATGGGAAACGTGTCCGTATTATAGTTTATTCTCCAGTTTCAAGTAATGCTCCAATAAATGTTGAACTGGTTAGCTAGGTTATACCAACCAACCCTGGATTGATTATTATTAATCACCAAATTACGTCCCAGAGACTTAGAAGACTGTTCATAAGGCACTTCAATATAATATAAAATTTCTAAAGATATTTTTGTTTTATATTATCAATGCAAGCAAGTTTCAGATCCAACATCAATTACTGTATTGTACAATACAATATACAAATACAATTATGATTCAAGTACAGTAAATCTTTCATAACTTAGATCTTTGAAGAATACAGTAGATTGATTCGTTTTGTTTGTAACAAGAAGACAATAAGTACAGATTGGCATATATCCAGGTTTTATGCAATATGCACTAAAAATCACAACAAGATAGCCCAATTAGATTATTTTACTTCTCATTTGCAGTCAATATGATGGATCGAAATATCCACAAATGTTGCTTTTTATCGTTTTCAGATCATGTCCAAAAGAAAAACTTTTTAGCTCTTTTAGGAGTAACTAAAAAGCAAAATACTTTTTGGGTCATCATAATTTTATTGTATTGTTCTCTTCATTTTTCATATTCCATATTTCCCTTCTTTTCTTCATCAAAGACCTACTAACGTTATGGTCTAAATGAAGTTACCGATATACCATAGACAGGATTCTAGAAGATTTCTAAAAGTCATTAATTCATTTTTTAAAACGGTCACAAAAATTGAAGAGAAGGATATACCAGCAGATACCAGGATTTTCGTATACTTGTTGCACTATTTCAGATACTAATTTGTGTACTATTTGTGACAGAATGTTCGCATTAATATCAAATTTTTTCTTGTGTAGATGTGGAAGCCATGGAGATACATCTCAAAATACAACGAACGTTACTGCTGCTCCACTTGCTGAGAATCCAATAGCTGAATTACCAACGGAAGGGTATACTCTTGTTATAATTGACCCTCAGGTTTGTAAAACTTAATTTGATGTTTATATTTTTGTTCGTTGAAATTTACCGCCTAACATAATTATCCAACAGTTATACTTTCTGTTTTCATAAATCATAAACTAGTCAATTATTCAATAACTTCAATAATTTACAATATTTCTTTTATTAAGGTTGATTTCCATGCTGGGGGTAGCTTAGCCGTTGAAGGTGCAGTGGAAGACTCAGCTAGAATAGCGGAAATGATAAGGTAAATAAACTCTGCAAAGTCTGTGCGTTTGTATCATACTGTTTTTATTACTTATTGATGTACTGTATATAGGAAAAATATTGATAAAATCCAGAATATCACAGTAACTTTGGACAGTCACAATCCAGATCACATTGCTCATGCGTTATTTTGGAGTGACAAGGAAGATGGAGCAGGAACTGAACCAACTCCATTTATGCAAATATCATCAGAAGATTTGATTCAAAACAAATGGTTTCCAAAAGATATTAAATTGAAGGTAATATTTTGTGACATTTTTTATCTGGTTGATATTATATCATCAAATCATGCGATACTGATTATATTTTACTTATTACGTGTCGTGTAGGACTATTGCATCGACTATGCGAAACAATTAGAAACAAAAGGTAGATTTAAACTAACAATTTGGCCAGCTCATTGTCTGGTAAGTCTCATTGAAATAATATCATCTGGCAGTGATACCTGTGATAACCCAATGGAAATTTTTAATAGCCTTGTTAATTTCACTTAATATTTCTCTTATTTAATCAGATCGGCTCCCATGGGCAAGAAATATATCCTTCTTTGAAGGAAGCATTGAATGAATGGGAAGCTAAGCGATCGAAGAAGATAAATTTAGTCAACAAAGTGAGTCATTCCTAATCACAATTACAGTTAATTACGATAAACCATGTAACCCCTTCACTTAACCCAGCTACCCAGCTATCGCTTGCTAACATCAATGATAACACTATAACCCATTCTGATCATGTTAATTTGTGTGTAGGGAATGAACAACTTCACAGAAATGTACAGTGCAATTGAGGCTGAAGTTCCTTACGCAAGTGATCCTCAAACATTCGCTAACCAAACATTCCTGAATGAACTGAAGACTGCCAAAAAGGTAATTCATATAACCAATCACTCATTCTAATATTATAATATTCTAACTTCGTAAATAATGTTGAATGTGCTAAGGTGATTATATGTGGACAAGCTCTGTCTCACTGTGTAAATTACACAACCCGTGACATCGTCAAATACTGGGATCAAAGGGAGAAGAAAGACATTATTGTCTTGAGAGATGGTAACATTATTATTGTTATTATTATCATTATTTAATTGTTATTATCTCTTCTTATCATTATAAATAATAATGTATATTTTATATAATAATTTTAATAATAATATTATTATTCATCATTTTTCAATGCCAACAAAATCATTTTTTTTAAATCAAACAGATTAATTTATAAAATGTATTATTATTAATTATTGCAATTATATTTTTAATCATAATTATTGTTCATAACAGCAACAGTCAATATTTGATATGATCGTAGCTAGCATGATTACCTGATAGTATGATACGGATGAATCGATGGTAACAATCATAATAAACCTAATAATGGTGAGAGTTAGTTACGATTGTTACTATCAAGTTTGGAATATCTTACTTGATCTAGCGATTCAATTACAAATAAGGGATTATACCCACATGTCCTGTGTCCTGTCCTGTGACAGGGAGGAGATTCTTCCGAAATGAGTGCGATTTTTATTGCACATGACATGTCATTATCATAATCATGATATATTTTTTATTGTATTTTTTATTTTGTTATTTTTGTTTGTTTGTTACAGGTGCTTCCTCCGTTTATGGCTGTCAGGAGGCAGGTGAGCTGTTCTTATCTGACATGGAGAAAGAGGGGGTCACTATCAAAACTTGTGTAGATGCTTTTGAAGGACTATAATCATTTAAAATATGATATGATCACAATTTTGAAAACTATTATTTATTGTAAAATACTTCTTGACTATTATATTAAGCCATACAAGCGATGAGCGAATTATGATGCATCTCATGCTATGTCATGTTATGCTATGCTATGATCATAATCATATCTATGGTCGCAGGTGTGAAGTGACAGGTTGGGTTGCAGGATGCCATTGGATTAATTCGATCAGGAATAATTGAGAATTTGTTAATTATTTTACAATAAAAACAAAAAACATACAATAATAATTATTATCATTATTGAAATGATCGATGATCGCATCCCTGGCATCGCTAATCTCGTTCATCATTCCATACATCATTTGGCATAAAGCTACTTAATATTTAACATTCATTCCTAATAATAATAACAATTACAATAATATTTAATCCTATTCATTTATCAATTTATATAATAATCTTGATATTTTATTTATATTTAAACATGCCTGATCATAGGAGCATATCAATAAAATCAACTGTGTTATGTGTTATTCCGAATGTCCATGCAAGGGTATCAACATGACAATATGAACAATAGTATGTATGAATGAATGAATGAGGCTTACAATTGTCTGATGACGCTGTTATAGTGTGATCAATGTGATTATGATGGTCTCTCTGTTTTATTTAATATGAATGGTTTCTGTAGGCATAAAATTGTAAATTAATTAATTCTATTTTTGTTTCATAAATTTCTTTATTGTGAAGAATTGTGAGGGACACTGGACCATAGGAGCTACAATATATTATACAGCTCTACAATTTATTGCTATTACAACTGGAATAATAACAAAATTAAAAACATGAACTATTATTGAACGCTTCATTAAAAACTAATCTAAAATACTATATGTACATAAAATTCAAAGAGATATTTCATTCATTAATTCATAATCCATCCGTACAATCTTCACAGGCCAAACCCCTTATCTTATCATTTATAATCTATAATAATAATTATACACATAATTCCAATGCTGTCTGACTCTTCGATTCGCCAACACACGACATGATGAATGAATGAATGAACTAATCATGACTCATGCATGGCTCATCTCAAAGCAACGAGTCAACCTCAACCACTTTGCTTCCAGCAGGCAATGCCTTCACAATCTGCCTCACATAATCATTAGTTTCCAATTGAGATTTGTCGATAATTCCAATCGTTAAGCCAGCAGTGCACATATCCACCACAAAATCGATGCCATGCTTCTCATATGTCCCGACTGGTGAGCTCCCTTTTATAAAATAATAGCATATCATAAAATCATGTAACATGATGTCAGACACGGGGAAGCATTATTATGATATTATTATTATGATATCAAACACAACACGTTATAATTAATATCATCTTCACTCATCATATGGTCCTCTTGTCCTCTTACAATCACTCGTGAGTAACCCCTCAAGTTACTCTAATATAAGAGTTGCTCGTTCACTCATCGCATCGGATCATAATAAAGTTATTATGATATCATGATATGTGATACTATGTACTGTATATGTGAGCATAGGAAATGCAAAAACAATTAATATAATCATGATATTTTATAAAACGATCATAATAATTATCATAATATTTATTATCATAATATGATATGAATCGGCTGTACCATCGATGAGAATGACAATGTCGCTGAGATTTCTGTTACCAGGCCAGTCATTCACAATGTCTCTACAAGTGAAGTTGACACAATGAGACAGCGCTTGACCGCAAATGAAAAGCTAGAACAAAATGAGAGAATCAAGTAATTATGATGATTATAATGTGAATTTGATGATCAGATGTGTATACCTTATCGCATTTCTTCAGTTCTGAGAGTAGCTCTGTGTTGGTGGTGGTGGTTTGATCGGTTAAAATCTGAACCTCTGCTTTGATTGCACTATACATTTCTGTTAAACAGTTCATTCCCTATACAGTATGATTAATTAATTAATTTCAATAATTTGAAGATTATGTATGTCATCATAAACAACACATAATAATAATTATGTGTCGTCGATTGATTTATAGTATTAATCACCTTGTGTATATGCTTAACAGTCTTCAGTTTTTGATTACTTACAGTCCAATCCCTCAATGCTAACTGAATATCATCTTGCACTGCATGATTCGTGCTTCCAATCTGAATGAATAAATAAATGAAATGAGAAGTGACAATAATTATTATTCCAATTGTTTACATATCATAACAACGACTTGAATAAGGAATAATTATTCTCGTTATTATTATTATTATTATTATTATTATTATTATTTTCTTACCAAACAATGATCTGGCCATATGGTTAGTTTGAAGTGATTGGCACTTTCCTCCAGGTCTTTGGTATAGCGCTCACACCAATTCTACAGCATAAAATTATTGCAGTTAGTAAAATAATGATTTATAATACTAATTTACCGATTTTTTGCTTATCACACACCTGTAATGAACAATCACGTGGGATCCACTGTTTATTTACAACCATATCATGCGATATTTGTGAAAATGGATCTGGTCCATTTCCTTTGCTGTCTTTCCAAAATGCGCTATGGGCAATATGCTTCTTATGATGGCTGTCTAAAGTAACGAATACTTCCCCAATCCGATCCATTTTACGCCTAATATTGCAAAATTACGTACATTAAATAACTTATTATTTTTTTATCATGTTAAATCATTTTTATTACCGAATTAACGAAGCAATACGTAAACTATCCGCTGTTGCTCCTTGAACAGCTAAAGACCCTCCTTCGTGAAAATCAAGCTAAAAATACAGCATATAATACACTACATATTAATTCACTAGTATTAATACTTTCACATCAAATAAAACATCGCCAAATAAATAATTTAATGTTTCAACGATATAATTTCAATAATTCGACAGAAGTTTCATTATCTTCATTATGCAGTATATATTTTCTGAAAGATTTATATTGGTGTTAGAGGTGTTAAATATAGAATCAAGGTGGTATTGATAGTCTACAGTACATGTGTACATGATGACTTGCCTGAGGATCAATAATTAGTAAAATCATCGAGCCATTTTCCACAGTTAAGTTTCTATAAGGGTACATTTCACTTGAGAGTTATTATAAATTTATAAATTTGTTGAATCGTTGAATCTACGGAAATATTTAACAAGAACCAAAATTATCACACTATACTGTAAGTAATGTCTATTATTAGTAAGTGGGATTAGAAATTGTAATGTAGATACTGCAGATATTCCTACTCTAATTGTATGTAGGATTCCAGGATTAAGCTCCATTTAATTACGGTAATAAATAAACCGTTAATAATTAAAATACCAGGTATCAAAGACTAATGACAAGAAGTGAATAAATTGAATGAAGTGAATGAGGAGCCAAGTATAATCCTAACTGTCTGTGGAGGATTATAAAAATTAAAAATCAAAAATCAAGTTTACAAGTTATTCAACATCATATATCGTAAATATTTCAATTCCTTTGTATTTAGTTGTATACCAAGAAAGATGGGAAAAGATAAGAAAGAACGCAATCCAGCAGATCAATATAGAAAAGAGTTAAGAAAGCAAGAGATAAAAAAGAATAAAAAAGATAAACAGGTTATTAATGAAGTGCGAAAACTGCTTGATGATCCAGAAAAGATAGAAGAAGAAATATCTAAATATCAAAAGTTATCTGATGAAAACAAATTAGATAAATCACTGAAAGATAAAATCAAAGAGTTTAAGTTAATGAAAGAAGTTGCAAAAAAGAAATTATTAATTAAGCAAGCGTCAGGTAAAGAGATTACGAAGCCAACTAATACTATCACATCCAACAATGAAGATAAGCTTAATATTAGTAGAAATTCTTATGATGTGATGGAACCAAAATCAGCCTTGGTTGATAAAAGAGCAGAAAATAGTATATATTATCACCCTATTTATAATCCTAGTGGAGCACCACCTGAAGGACAATCAGAGCAATATCACAACAGTCGAACTATTACAAGCACAATTGCTGAACAATCTAATCCTTCAAACACTGCCATTTTAGCCAATCCTTTGCTTGGAATGGTTCTACCATCCGGAGTTTTTTCACCACCACCACCACCTCCTCCAGTAGCACCAGCCCTGCGTGTTCCTAATATTAATCCTGGTGTTAATAATCGTCAAATTGCAATAGGGGGACTGAATGGAATTCCACTTCCACCACCTCGTCCTCAAGTGTTCTCTAATCCGAATATCCCTTCGGACCCATCGAAAATGATTCCCATTCCCATTCATCCAAATAATATTCCATTCAACCCAAATGATACACTCCAAATAATGATGCCACCTCCACCTCCAATACCACCAATACATCTTATTCCATTGAAACCACCTCAACTTTCTTCTGTATTTCCATCGTATTTATTATCGAATAATAACTTTGTTCCCACAACTCATAATAATTATAATAATAATCAGCCAGTGGTACCCATCATACCCATTATTCCCATCAACAACTCAATAACAAATAATAATAATTTCCCAAAATATAATGTTATTCCTGGTACGAACAATGGAGCAGTACATAATGAACAGTCACAAATAAATCATAATGTAAGTCGACATCAAACTTGATTTTTTTTCTCACAATTCTATTATTATTATTATTATTATTATTATTTATACAATTATTATTAATTATATTATGTATCATTATTTCATAATCAAAATATTTTTTTATGGCTGATAAGTTTGAACAAAAAAATAAAAGATCAAATATCTCTTAAAACATAATAATAATAATTATTATT
>VKHH01007471.1:0-10572 GCA_015144975.1 Epipyxis sp. PR26KG | reverse complement strand
ATGGCTGATAAGTTTGAACAAAAAAATAAAAGATCAAATATCTCTTAAAACATAATAATAATAATAATTATTATTATTATTATTATTATTATTATTATTATTATTATTATATTTTTGTTTTTTGTGATTATTAAATATATATATTATATTTTATTAATAATCTGTTACTTAATAATTAGAAAATAAATAAAAAGTTAAAGAGTATGTTTTGTAAAAAAAATATACCCACTTCTACTTTAAAAACCCAAACTTTTGTAGTTACTTTATTATATTCTCTATAGAAAAATAGATAAATTTATTCTAATTTTTGAGTTCTTTCATAACTTCTATATTCTATATTTATATTTGATTTGAATTATTTTTTTGGTTTGTTTTATGAATATTATGATTTCAAATTATGTTTTTTTATTGAAATAATATTGTATAGTATCAAACAAAAAGTGAAGGAATGAAATCAATTGCTAGCATAGGACTTGGTCAATACAAAAAACAAGTAATTATAAATATTAATTTTGATTTTTATATATTTATTATATAATCACCAAATGTGTGATATGATGTCATAAGATGTGATATGATGTCATAAGATGTGATGTGATGTGATGTGATATGATGTGATGTGATGTGATGTGATATGATGTGATGTGATATGATGTGATGTGATATGATGTGATGTGATATGATGTGATGTGATGTGATATGATGTGATGTGATATGATGTGATGTGATGTGATATGATGTGATGTGATGTGATGTGATGTGATATGATGTGATGTGATATGATGTGATATGATGTGATGTGATGTGATATGATGTGATATGATGTGATGTGATAGGATAAGATGTGAAATGATGTGATATGATGTGATATGATGTGATGTCATAAGATGTGATAGGATAAGATGTGATATGATATTATATAATTATTTCAATTGATGATAATACATTCATTTCATTTTTTTTTCTGAAACTAATCTTGTGTTGATTTGTTTTCATTGTTGTTAAGGATGGATTCGAGAGTGTCATGGGATGGGGTGTACCTTGGCAGCAATGGCGTGTGCCAATCTGTATAGCTTATGATGGCTTATTCATTCATGAAGAAATCGAGACTGGAGCATAATAGAGCATAACATTATAACATGGCAGAGCATAACATACATTATAACATCAGAATAAAAAATGAATTCAATGAGAATAATTGTTAGATGTGATAAAACTGATGGAAATAATATACATTATCATGTTATCAATGTTATTGAAATTACTGGTATATTATCTATTCAGAACCATTTATTCACAACAATCCCTTTGATCTTGGATCATTTAAGAAAAGGTCAAAGATGGCATGACGAGATCAGGTTCATCTGATAAGGATGATAAGGGAAAGAAGATTTATTGAGAATAATTTTATGGCAATTATTTTTACAACTGATTAAATAATAATATTATTATGATTTCCATTTTATTGATTATGGAAATGAATTATAATTCTAATTTATTAATATAATTAAAGTTAAACATGATAATTAATATTTTGTTTAAAATAAAAATAATAAAATAAATATTAAAAATTCTTAACACAATAACTATTATAACCTTAAAACTATCCTATCACATCAACCAATTGACCATTGTTGAATTAATATACAATATCCATTCGACACAGTCAAGCCAAGCCATACAATCACATCACAATTTCTTCGAATTATTGAGTTTATTTTTATTTTTCGATTTCTTCTTTTTCTTTTCTTCTTCTTCAATCCTTTTTCTATTTTCTTGTGCTTCTTTTTCAGCCATTTGTTGACGAATCACATGCTCGATAGAATCTGCTCTAGGCTTCCTTTCAATGAACCAAGGGTTTAAGGGATCATTGCCTGTCAACACCAGCTGATTACTCATCATTTTCACTTGTTCTTCTGCAGCTTGAATGGCTAGAAAGCTTGTTTTTGTTGCATTTTGTTGATTATTTTTAATATTATTTTGATAAGAAGGTACCTTCCAAGCAGTGTTATTCAATGAATTATTTGGTGATGAATTATTTGAACCCGAATAAAATTTGTTGCTTTTACTATCATTTCCATTTCCATTATTATTGTTGTTAATCTCTTTTCGTTTACTAGTAATTAATTCCGAAAGATTAAAACTTGATGTTACCGTATTGCTCTCATCAGACTCATTTTTTATTTGAGTAGACCAAACTCCTCTATTGCCAGTATTTATATTATTATTTGATGTTGATGAGGTTGATGGTGTATTAGAAGTGACTGATTTCATTGGAGGAGACAACACAGTTCTCCCTGAAGGAGTCGAAGATGATAATGATATTTTTACAACTGATTGTTGCTGTTGTTTCATTTGATGGAATTCTTCTTTCATTATTTCTTGTAAGGAAAGGGCACGTGGCGTAACAGTTATTAATGAATCACTTGAAATTATAGTTGATTTTGTGGGTGTAATTCCCCAAGGACTTACTTTTTCATGTTGAATATGTACCTGCTGATTAGAGAGTAAGTTAGTCTCTACTTTGGAATTATCATTGTGATTAGCTCCTACTAGTTTATCCCATTGTCCGAATGATGGGATGGTACGATGGCTAGGATCTTGTAATGATAAGTTAAGATCTTGAAGAGACATTTTCAGTCCTTTTTTCTTAGATGATTTAATTGTTTTTTTATCATTCATTGAGATGGATTGGTGGTCTGTCCAAGAAGTCAATGTGATGTTCTTATTCTCATTTGCATCACGACAAATTTTGTCCTCTTCGTCAGTAGCTTCAACTACATCAGTTTTGACTATTATTTCAGCCAGCCCATTGTCTTTATCATCAGTTATATTAGATGCTCTGCTCTCTCTAACTTGCAATCGAATTAACAGCTGCTCCTTTAATGACAATTCTTTCTGTAAATTTCGCTTCTTTGCGATTTTTTCTTCTTGCTCTGCTGATATCACACTTTTGTTCGAAACTCTACAATGATAATTTTTAACAATAATTTAATATGTTTATACCTTATATCAAGTTTGAGCATTATGCTGATATATTACCTTAACTTGGACAGTGCTTCTTCAATATGAATCAGCTTTTTCTTAATAGAACGGATTGATTTGTGAACATCAAGTGTTGTGTTAAGCTCCTATTTAACAAATCAATTCGTAAAATAAAAAAAATTAAGAATAAATGTTAAGCAGAGTGACTTAGATTTTGACAACTACTACCTGAGATTTATTTGTTTCAATCACATCAGCTTGTTTGGAAGTTCTATCCGACATGTTAAGAAAAGTGTTTTGAGAGACGACAGGAATTGATGTTGACACATGTTTATCTTTAGTGACAAAACTGCGTAAATTAGACCATCCTAGACTCTCTATATATTTATCGATGTCTGCAGCCTTTGTTAAAACCAAAATAGCGTCAAAATTCCTACCACCAAGATACCAAATAAAATTATTTGGAATAGATTTAGAAATATATAAATCACAAACAAACCTACCTTCTGATGAATTCTTCGCAATACATAATTAACAATGAACAGTTATACATTTCAGCCATTTGCAAAGCTTGAATTGCATTTTTCACGTTGACCAACTTACTGATGCTATTCTGGCATAGATTATATAACGAAGGTACAGAACTGAAAGTCATTACTTGTGTGGAAGAGATTTTTGTATGGTTTGTTATCAAATTATCCTTATTAATATTCAGCTGCTCATTTTCATCACTATCTGTGTCATTGTCATTGTCATTGTTAACATCCAACTTTTCATAGGAAGTATCATCATTATAAACATGATTGGCAATCAAAGAAGCTGGAACTGATATACAAACTGTTACAATAGTATAATCATCACCCGCAGAAACGTGTATGGCCCGCTTGATTCCACTGATTTTTTTCGGAACTGGTTGATACTTGGAGGCATCTAAACCTAATACGCCCTGAATCAAAAATTAACAAAATAAATTGTTAATGCTATAATATAGTTCATAATTTGATTATTAGTGTGTTCAAACCTTATCGTCTGACGTTCCCCAAACAAAAAGATCGCCATCTTCTGATACTGCACAAGTTCTATTACCCGATGCAGATATTTGGCGTATTCTCCCTCCTCCATTCTCTGGTAATAATGATTCAATTAATTGTGGAGCCAGCAGAACATTAGATTCCGCTCCATGACCAAGTTGATCTGAACCGAAACCCCAAGAATAAACACAACCATAATTACAAAGACCTACATAATGGTACTTTCCAGCAGTAATGGAAATAATGTTTGCTGGTAATTGGTTTGGCATAAAAATTTCGGATGTCGAAGATATCTCAATTTCTTCACTCATCGATTTTGATCTTTTAATGGAAGATCGATGAGCAAATGACACCCTAGTGGGAGCACTAATTCCACGACCCCACTGATAAACTTCATTAAGTTGGGATTGATTGTACTGGTTGTTATTGTTGGCGTTGGTTTTGATAAGCACCAAAGAACTATTGGAGGACGCACATACTTGAATTATTTTCATACTTGATTGTGATTGGAGCTTGTTGTGAAATTTACTATTATTAGAGGTTTGTGTAACTCCAATATATCCAAAATTAATGACTCTTTTCGGGTGAAAAGTGCCATTTCCGACCCCATTATTGCTATTCAATTCCGAAGAACGAAGTCCTAGCTGTCCACTTTTATTGCTACCCCATGAATACAACTCATTAGAGGAAGTGAAACATAACGAATGAGATTCACCGCTAGCGATTCCTTTGACCGTAACACGATTGAAGAATTCTATTTTGGTTGGGACAAGTACAATTTTCCCTCCATCACTTCCTCCATGTCCTAACTGTCCGTACCTATCAGAGCCCCAACTAAATACTTCTCCGGCTTTTGACAAAGCTAAACTGTGGTTTTCTGCCACACAAATTTTAGAGATAATTAGTTTAGATAAGGATGATATCAACTTTGGCTCAGGTTGCAAGAATTCATCACCATGACCCAACTTTCCACTCTTTCCGTGACCCCACGAGTAAACTTTTCCTGTTTCGGTTAACGCAAGTGAGTGATATTTACTTGAGCAAATATCAACGATTACTTCTTCATTTAATGACTCTATACATTTTGGTTTTTCAACCACTGAAGAATTCGGTAACATCACACCAAGCGTAAAATCTGCTTTTCCGAAAGCTAACACAGGTGTCGCCATACTTACATTCAAGGGTGATTTAAATAAAAACTTGGAAAGAATATGCGATAGTAATTCCATTGGCCTAAACCCATCCTTATCTTTCCGTATACATAAATCAGCAATGTGCAATTTTTCTGTTTCATTGGGTAACCTGTCCAAGTAAGATCCGGCGCGAATCAGCATCAACGCAATACGAAAATGCCTAAAATATAAAGCTTTGTGGAGTGGCGTCCAACCTTATATTAAGAAACAGTGATTGAAAAAAGCAGTAAGTTTCAAACTTCCAATAATAAATAATTAACAAATGAACAAATGTACCTGACTCTTCATCTGGTGTATTCAAATCACATCCGTATTCAATTAAAACTTTTGCACATTTAATACTACCCATACTACAACACATATGAAGCAGGGAATATCCATCTTTGTTTCTATCGTTCACATTTAACGATTTTCTTGTGATGAGATCAGAGAGCAAGGGGTCGTTATCACAACGAATTGCATCACATATGATTTCCATTACACCGTTCGTCTCTTAAAATTTGTGTGTGCTATTTTTATGTTAGATCTTATCACCGGAATTATCCCTGTATTATTTAAAATTTACTTAACCATTATTGGAGTTTTTAAGAAATAGATATATATAGTGAGAAAGATGTTTTAGATTTGTCGGCAGTGTTGGTTGTATTGATAACTTTGTTTTCAATAATTTGGAAAGCTGCAATTATTTGTTCATTGATTAACCAATTGCTGTACATTTTATACTTAATGCCAATAAGTTAAGTTATGAGGTACAGTATCTGATTTTAAAACAGTAAAATGACCAAAAATTATTTGAAATCTGGAAATAATGAAATAATGAAATAATCGAATCTTTATACAAGGCAGTATGAAGGCTTAAAGATTGGTTGCGGGGCTGAAAATTTTTAAAAAAATAATACAATTAAATAATATTATTATATAAAGAATATACGAATACAATAATAAAATATTAAAAAGATCATAATCGATTCTATTAAAAAAACATTGTAAGGATTAGGATTTGAGATTATTAAAAAACATAATCAATATAGAATACACCTTCTTGGTATTAAGTTTTTTAGTTACACATAACCGGATAAGGGTAACGGTTTCGTTTTATTTTATGTATGGGGTGATAAAATACTCCAATCTATTTTGTTATAATAATAAACTGTATGTAATAGTCAATGATAGGTACCAAACTATTAGTATATCCAAGTCATGTGCACTACTAACTTCATTTAATATTGAAATGTTTTTAATTTTAGTGTCCAAAATATAAAATAAAATAAATATGCGATATGCGAATAATTCATTGATCGGTTATCGGTTATTATATCATGTTCATAAAGCAACTTGATAGATTTTACGACGTTTTGTAAATTTTTATTTTTAATCACCTTCATCTTTTCATGCTTCATTGACACCAAACCAAAACTCAAAATGATCGAATCAGTATCTTATCCCCAACTAAAAAGCAAAATTTCTCAGAAAAATCACAATCCTGACTTCAAACCATCTTTCAGTCAAATTATTGACGGAGGATTGGTCAATCCGAATTTGATTCGATCTGATTCCATAATACTAGATGATCGTGGGAAAAAACGCTTCAGTCCAAATTATTCAAAACCAGAAGAATTTAAATCGTCTTGCAAAATATTCGATCCTATTGAAAGAAGTTCTGAAATAAGTGTGCGAGGAAAGAAAAGTGGTTACATGCAACAACAGAGTGCTGAATTAATTAGAAAAACGTCCAGACATTTTCCCATTGAGTCCCAACGACAGTCAAATACTGCATTTCTTCCTATTGTTGGATGGAAAAAGAAAAAAGTCGTTATGATGGAAAATGGACAGCCGTCTTCATCATTAAAATCTAGTGAGCATTATATTGAATCAACAATGAACAGAAAACAACGCATTTTGGATTCATTATCTCAAAGAAATTCTATACCAATCGCACATCATGGTGACAAACCATTTCGAGAAGTACAGCATTCATCTGGTTATTATGCTGAAGGTGGACTTATTACTGGATCCACTATTTCGATTAAAAAAAGTGGTAAACCCACTCTTCGGAAAAGTGCTGATCAAACGAGTAATATAGTCTCTAAACCATTGGAAGCAAATTTCAAGAAAAAAATGGAAGAAAAAGAGTTGGAATATGACAAAAAACAAGTGCTGATTTTGAATGTACGTTGAAATTTCTTAACATATAACCAATATCATGTTTTTAATTATCATTCTATTTTGATCAGAATTCAACATTACGACAAGGTCAATCGGTACCCTCTTGGGAAGATAGAACTGGTGCTTGGTTGGTTCGACCTGAGGATGAAATATATTGATTCGACTAATATTATTTATCACAGTAAAAGAAGGAATTAATAAAACTTTCTTTTGAAATTATTTAATACTTCTTATATTTTAATTTTAATTACATATATCATTTTAACACTCAATAACATACATGCTAGTTAACTTATTAATTTTAAGATAATAATTCTTTATATTTTTCTAGTACTGTTTATGATAGATCATTGTGAGCGAACCAATCACAATCATCAATAGTTTCAACACCATTCTGATGGAGTATTACCTCCAATTCATCGCTCAAACTAAAATTCGCAGAGTAAAAGAAATAAAACAAATTCAACATTATTTAAATATCCCCATTCAATTCATTTTGAAGTATAAAAAAGAAGAAATCGCTTGGAGCATAAATTCTACAGTCTGCTTTATCATCAAGATCGGTATCTTGTAAATTAACAATTATTAACTTTTTTGCCATTCTTGGTAGAGTGTTAGCAGGAGAGACAGATAAACTAGAACCAACACAAATGCATACATCAGCATGTTTCGACTCGTTGATTGCCAAATCAATTCCACCAAGAACTTTTTCATGAAGATCATCACCAAAGTTAACAATCGTATCTCTTAATTTTCCTTTGCATGATTTTTCAGTACAAATTCTCCCAGTGAAGTGATTGAAAGAACAAGTCGGACATTTTCTATACCATGATTCATTATAGCAATCAGTTGAATATTGGTCGACACAGTAGTCTCTTATGTACTGCTTTTCACATTTTTGGCAATATTCCACAAAAACATTTCCATGCAATTCAACCAAATTTTGGCGAGGAAATCCTGCTTTCGCATGCAAGTCATCACAATTTTGAGTGATGCAATAATCCATCATTCCTTTTGAATTAAGTTCAGCTAGCATTAAGTGACTAAATGTTGGATGTAAAGTATTATAGTCAAAGTCCTCCTCTTCATCATCTGAATCACTTTCTGAATTTCTCTTGCGTTTCTTATTATCTTCATTTTCAACTTTTGCATCCATTTCTTGTACCGTATCGATTCCATCCACACCGCGATACGTTGGTATTCCAGCAGAAGCTGATATTCCTGCACCACTAAAACAAATGGTTTTGGTGGAGTTCTTAAATATAGGTAAAACCACTTCTTTCACTATCTTGATAATGGTTTCAGAACCATCGTAACGTTCTAAAACGTCAGCACAATAATCAATAATACGCTGTTCAGTCCTTCCTGATGGAACTAAATTTTTCCAGCAATTAAAATGAAAATAATTTTTGGATAAATCCATATTCCATTTGATATGAAATTTTGAAATTGTTGTTTTTGATAATCGAGAAAGCTTTGCTTTTGGTGTTCGTGTAACGCAACCATCTTGTCCTTCATTTATTTCCGTGTGACAAATAGAGCAATCTTTGTTTGTGCAGGGATTCGAATACTTCATATTTTAGAGCTTAGTTGAATTGAATTGATTTGTGATTTTTTTTAACTCTTTGGGGAAAATATCCCATACCTTAAAAAAGATTTTCGATTTAGGAACAGTTGTTACGGGCCTCCTTTGCTTTTTACGGTACATACACAGCACGGTATGGCCATTTTCAGAAAAAAAATTGAAATGGTTTATTGTCATGTCATTTATATATTTCTTAATTGCGTTATTGATTTGAAAACCATGTATGTCTATTTTTCTCTCTCTGTGATTTCATTTTGATTCTGCATAATATGACAATAATAAAAAAACAAAATATTTTTTCAACTAACTGAGCATTAATTCTTATATTGAAGGATCGTTAAGAGTTACAGTATACAAAAATAATAAAGCATAATATGGTGTTTTAAATATAGTTATTACAATAAATTATTTATTTATCAATGATAAGTTTTTCTGCATAATTCACTCTAGTAACTTGAGGAAAATATGATGGATCAGATGGTTTGATAGCGTTCGGTAATTGAGAGTAGTGCTCAAATATCCTTTTGGATGTTATTTTCCTGTCACGTTTACTTCTTCGATTTTTTCGTAAATTGTCTGAATGAATCACCGTCGTTTGTTCATAATTGAAGTTATTATTGTTATTATTGTTATTATTATTATTATTATTATTATTATTATTATTATTATTATCAATAATATTATTAATATTCATTTTCGTTGACGTATGATTATGACTATTTGATGAAGAAGAAAGGAATAAATTTGCTAATTTCTGTCGTTCAGTTTCTCCTATTCTAAATGTAAAAGAATCTTCATTTAATTCATTGTGATTCTCTTCAGCGATTGACAAATTGGAATTATTTCCTAATTCAAACTGATGCATATCATTATTTGTTGATTTTATAGTTTCTTTTGATGACTTTCGAGAAGATTGAGTTGTTAAGTGTTGCTGATTAACTACCGAAGTGATTGAATCATTCATCTTCATTCTTGATTTATTATTATTATTATTATTATTAAATGTATAACACAAGTCATATGTATCGTTGGATCCACTTACGCTATCTGAAATAAAAATCATTTTATTGCTCATTACACCATTATTATTATTAGAGAATGATAGCTCATCATCGTTATCACCATTATCACCATTATGACTGTTATCATAATAATCATTGATCTCATATTCTATAGCAGGATAGTCAATTCCTTTAATAGATGTTTGATATGAACTATCAACACTATTACGATACGGGGAAGATAACACGCGAAATGTTGTTTGATTAATTGGATCAGCGGTTGCTAATTGTCTTGCTGGAATAAAAGTTTTATCAACATTTTTCTCAAAAACAGAATTCATATTAACATTAATTCCCATTTCAGGTATAGGTACATCATCTTTCCAAATACCAAATGAAGTTTGATAAGGCTCTTCATTGGATAAGATCTAGGAAATGATGTAAAGTATTAAACATTATAATGGAAATTATGTTACATAATAATAATAATAATAATAATAACAATAATAATAATAATAATAACAATAATATTATTAATAATAATAATAATAATTATTATTATTATTATTATGTTTTAAGAGATATTTGATCTTTTATTTTTTTGTTCAAAC
>VKHH01007470.1:0-10572 GCA_015144975.1 Epipyxis sp. PR26KG | reverse complement strand
TGTAAGTATTGATTATTCATGTTATTTATCATCGACAAACCTTCGCTCGTTTGTTTGTTTGTTTGATTGATTGATTGTTTGATTGATTGGTACCATTTCATCCCCTCGTGTTGATGTTATTTAGCTTATTCGCCCGAGGAGCGGAGGTACGGCATTGTTTCAATTAACTCCACAAGACGAGATACTAGAGCAGAAGCGAATTATCGATGCGATGCGATATACAGAAGTAGGAGGAGAGCTTCCCAATATTCCGTATGAGATGCTGCTGGAATGGACGAATGGATTCACACAAATTAAGAAGTTAGGTGAGGGCGGGTTTGGTGAGGTGTATGAAGGCACTCACGGAGACTTCAGTCGATATGGTGTGAACGGTCAACAGAGCAGGGGTTTCGGCGGACATGGAGGATATTACGGTAAAGTTGCCGTGAAGAAACTTTCTTCAACTTTACAGCTTGATCGTCGCCTAGCTGAGCAAGCTCGTAATGATGCCATTTCATCCGCCAAGCGTGAAATGAATGTGTTGTCTTCCTTCCGACACCCTAACATAATCAGACTAATAGGTTACTCCATGCCAAATGACCCTTTAGCTTTTGGTAACAACAGAAACCTCCCTCCAACACCATTGAAGTTGTGTTTGGTGTACGAATTAGCAGCTCGAGGCGGTTTGAATCGCTATTTATTCGATGACAGTAAAGCGACAGAATTGGATTGGAGGAAAAGAATAACGATTGCGTATGGTGTTGCCTGTGCTCTCAACTTTCTTCACCGATATGACCGAGGCAACCCGGCTTACCACAGAGATGTGAAAAGTGCGAATATCGCACTCACAGGCGACTTCTCACCCAAACTAATCGATTGTGGCCTAGCTAAATACATCCCAAAAGATGCAGCAGATAACTTTTCTATCGTCACTAAAACAGGACAGGTGATCTAACGTTTAAATACATCGTATCGTATGACACCAAGCGATATTTATCATATAATAATAATAATAATAATAATAATAATAATAATAATAATAATAATAATAATAATAATAATAATAATAATAATAATAAATAATAAATAATAAATAATAAATAATAAATAATAAATAATAAATAATAAATAATTAATAATAATTAATAATAAATAATAATAATTAATAATAATTAATAATAATTAATAATAATTAATAATAATTAATAATAATTAATAATAATTAATAATAATAATAATAAATAATAACAATAATAATAATAATAATAATAATAAATAATAATTAATAATAATAATAATAATAATAATAATAATAATAATAACAATAATATAATAATAATAATTGTTTCAGGTTTTTGGAACACCGGGTTATATGTGTCCGAAGTATGTGAATTCGAACGGTAAATATGATGAAAAGTCTGAAGTTTATTCGTTTGGGATAGTGTTAGCTGAGCTGTTGTCAGGACGATTACAAGGTCAAAACAAGCTATTGCTTGGATATGACATCGAAATATCTCGGATTCGGCCTGACCCAAGGGCTGGAGAATGGCCGAATGAATGTGTTGTTGCATTCAAGAAGCTTATCATGGATTGTGTGGAAGATTATCGTCGACGAATTCCGAACATGTTGATCGTACTTCACACACTAAAGCAGTTGGAAACAGCCTATTGTCAGCCAATGCAAGACTTGTTTCTGCCAGCAGAAGAGATCGCCTTGATTAAAGAGCAGCAAATGGCACTCAGAGGTCCTCACGATGGCAGGGCGGAGAGAATGGGACAGCCACAACCGGTGAGTTGAAATTTCCCTACGTTATTGAAATTATCGTACATCTTTCATTAAAAAAACATAAAAATATTAATTAACATCATATATCTCATCATAATCATCCATCATACAATAGCTGTAATTATGATTGTTTTGTTTTCAGGTTTTGAGGAAAAAGTTATCGAATGCTTCCCAAGTGATGGCTGAGCAGCAGCAATTGCTTAATGGCTATTCCACACAACCTCAACAGTTCGCTCCGCGAGATAATAGTAATCTTTCCAATGGTAGCAAAGATTCGAAAAATGCCCTTTCTAATAATATTAATAATAATAATAACAATAATAATATTAATAATAATAATAACAATAATAATATTAATAATAATAATAATAATAATAATATTAATAATAATAATAATAATAATAATAATAACAATAATAATATTAATAATAATAATAACAATAATATTATTAATAATAATAATAATAATAATAATAATGTCAACCGATCTAAGGAGTGCAAGGTGTGCTATGAGATGTTCGAGCAAGATGCAGGCCTTGAATGTGATTGCATTGGTGCTGATGGAGAAGGCGGTCACTTCTATTGTGATACTTGTTTTTCAGGCGATCATCTTCGTCAACAGCTGAGCATTGAGGAACGGAGCAATTTCAAGGCATGGAAAATGCAAATAGTGTGTCAATGGTGTCTGCCTCGAGTGACTCCTTTCAGTGAAAAAGATGTCGCGATGCATTTGGATGACTTCTCATTCGGTTTGTATCGCAGGACATGCAAGGAAGCTATGATGGAAATAGTTGAGTTGGAAGTCTGTCAGCGAGAAGCATCTAGAAAAGCAAGAGAAATTGAAGAAATGAAACTTCATGTCAGTCAAACCACTGATTCATCATCACAGCGATTGATCATGCACAGGTTGTTCATAATGGAGAGCATTCTTTCTCTCAAATGTCCTCGTTGCGAAGGAGCCATACTTGACTTTGAGGCATGTTTCGCCATCGACTGCAACCGATGCAGCTGCAAGTTCTGTGCATGGTGTCTGGCGGATTGTGGGACTGGAGTCAATGCTCATCAACACGTCAGAAACTGCTCTCAGTCGCTGCATAAAGGATCATATTATGGTACATTGGAAGAGTTTAATAAGGTAATTTCGACTTAACCCGTGACTCCGGTATGATGCATCTTGATTGCTCGTATCGTATACCATATCATAAGATCATATTGTATATAACATAAAATAATCTCTTGTTTGATGTGATTTGTTAGGTGCATGCGAGTCGTCGTCGCAACCAAGTTATGATGTATCTCAACACGAAGGTTGATATCGAAGATCGAGATAAACTGCGAGTTGTCATTGCGAAGGACTTGAAAGACCTCGGCATACAATTATAAACAAAAAACAACAAAAATCTATCGCAATGATAAAATTAAGTATAAAAATAATAGTAATAATAACAATTATAATAGTAATAATAATGATTATAACAATAATAATCATATGAAGATATCGAGAAAAAATGAAAATCATTATTCTACGTGTGTCTCCTTCTCTTTCTCTCATGACCATCCAAACAAACCTCATGATTCCATTTTGTAAATTATGGCAATGACCTCTCTGATCGTATCATATTATCATGTTTTCATAAAATGATGCTATAACATGATTCGAGATTATGATCATTCTCAGACTAGAATCATCATATTTGGCTTGATAAGAGGCTTTAATTCGGAAGGGTTTGGAATACTATTCGTTCATGAAGATGTGCAGAGGATGGCATTCGATACAATTCATCCTAACATCTCTGATACTGATTGTTGATGAATGAACGAATAAATGGTCACGTGTACTTATAATTTTGAGTGTATAATATTATAATGCTATTATCGTAATATACTCCATTTCCATAATCCCACCAAACTTAATAATCGTATATGGTAGTTACTTTATTTACTGTATATCCCGTATCCACAATATTCAACACCAATCAATTACTAACCGATCAATTAATTACCAATTAATTGATATTGATTCATTCATATTATTATTAATTGATTCGTCAATTTTCGTTTACTTCGCGCTTTGCTATTATTGATGAATGATGAATGATGACAATTAAGTTTTCAATTTAGAGTTTCGTTTATCATATTTTTGTTTTTGCTTCACACCAATCAATCATGTGTTTATTCTCACTCATGACTAAATCGTAAATTAACACATACTAGAGAAAGTTATGTTGTTGAAATTGTCATCATCCCTTGCTGGGTTATCTGTGGCAAAGCAGACTGTAAAATATCATTTCTGCTTTCTACATAAATAATGAATTAATAAATGAAAATCAATTAACTAAGCAAACAATATGAAGCTCAAAAACATAACATGCCCTAGAACGATGTTTCCATGCACATAATGTTTGATTTTCCAGAAATTTCCCCCCGAAAACGCGAATAAGGCAGTTTCACCGGTTTATCTTTGGCTTTACAGTATGTTTTGGACGGTATTTACGGGAAAATTCCCAGCAAAATTTGTCTTGTGTCGAAACTTGGGAATTTCTTGACTTTTCGTTCCACAACTAAGTTATCCACTCTTTCATTCTTCTCCTGTTTGTATCAAATATATATTAATATTTTAACTCTATTACTGTAGTACAATAATAGTCATATATTTATATTTCAAATTTAGTAGTAATACAAGCTCTGGAGTCTTTTTCCGCGATCAACATGTGCGTAATGTCCTACTCTGCGATTAGATGTATGGGTTTATTATGGATCTTGAGCTTATTTTGCGCTGTTTCACTTAGCATATGTAGGTTACCACTATATTCAAATCCCGTGGTCAGAGGTTGTACGCTTGTACCGGGACTCGAAATAAAAAACGATCAATTAAATTAATGAATGAATGAAAATTGACTGAACAAATAATATCAAACAGTCTGAACAAGAGAAGAATGTTGAAAACATGCAGTAACAGAAAGGTGGAAGTAACTCATGGATTCTTTCCAAAAAGTTAGATGTCAACTGTTTATCATTCTATTCAAAAACCGTTTTACGAAATTGCGCAAAAACGCAAAACGTTTCAGCAGCAGTTTTGATATTTTATTATCTACCGGTATTTGATGTTTGATGTTGTCTTTTACCCACTAATACTTATGACTATAACGTACTGTGACTATTGCAGTTCGATTATTGTATAAGCAAAAACTGCTAATCAAGCATTGTTTATTTAAAACAAATTACAAAAAATTATAACTTTTGGTTTTTTGGTTTGCTCAATCTACACACAATAGAAGTTCTTATGTTTAAAATAATCTCTTTGATGCGAGTACTGCTCACTCTACTGCTGTGTTTGCAATTCAGTTCGCTACACTCCATCTCAAGTGCAAAAATTCGAAAAATAAATACTAATGACGCCATTGATTCAATCAGTTTGTTTGATAACGAAGACTCAACGAATAGGATTTTGTCAAATTTTGTTTATGTCAATCCCAATGATACATATGTTGCGAGCGATTATGTGAAATTCGGCAATGAATTATTTAATACAGTTCTATACAATAAAAGTTTACCATATGACTATGTAGGCATTCAAGTTGCTGCATTATTATTTGTTTTAGCCGTGATTTCTTTTTTCTTACTAAATTGTGGATTATTATGTCGATGTTGCTTCGAGTGTTGCAATTGTTATATGGATGTGGTGGAATCGACTGGAAATACGTACAGGAAATGCAACTTAATCTCATTCATAATACTATTAATTTTTATGGTGATAGTTGATCAAGTCGTATTTTTGGGTAACACTAAGGTGGATACTGCGGTTGATACAATATATGATCAGCTTTCTTTTCTAGATGATTCTCTTGGAAATGTGCTGACTAGTGCAACATCGCTTACCAGCCAAGGAGCAAAATTGACGACCAATGTTGCATATGCCAAAACTGGAACAAATAAATGCACATTAAATGATACATTAGCTTCGCTCACAACTACAGTTTCTACATATAATACTTTGGTTGGTGAGATTACCACTACTGTCGAGCCTCGCCTGTCCAACATCGCAAATGCTCAAGATTATCTATATTTATATGGCACATTTTATAGAAATATTGGGTTATATGTGACATGGGGTCTTGGCATCGCTATATTCTTTTTCTTTTTGGTATCTCATTGTTGCAAAAGTGAGCTTGGGATAAAAATAACAATTTTCTGCGCCCAGTTCGTGTTTGTGTTATATGTGTTGCTGGGTGTGGCATGGGGTGTGGCAGTTGCACAAATTGGGCATATGTGTGTTGATAACCCATCTTATTTCCTTCTGTCTAAGCTTTCTGAAGGGACTTTGAGAACCTTTTTTGTATACTACTCTTCATGTCAAGGTACATGTGACTTGTCAACATTAATTGATGGTATTGAATCAGCACGATCAAGCAGCAGTTATTACGTTGAATATGCTCTCAATTCAACATGTAGTGGTAATAGTAACTTACTTACTATGCGAACATCGTTAGCAACTATCAAAACTACCATGGAATCTGTACAAACAACAATGAAGTGTTCTAATTTTCAATCGAGTTGGTTCAAGTCTGTGAATGAAGGGGTTTGCACTGATTTATTTGATGGTCTTTATTTCATTTTCTGGTCGCAATTGGTGACTTCATTCCTGCTATTTTGGCTAATCGTAGCAGCTAGTATTACATATCAATATTATAATGTTCAAGTGAAGCCGTTTGAGGATCTTGATAATGAGGAAAATGAGGATGTGGTGATCAGAGATGATTTAGATGTTGAGGACAGTCGCAATCATGAGCAGATCAAGCATCATCATAATCGCCTAAGTGATCTAGATGATGATACGGACAGGAAGAAGGAGCATCATAGAAGAAAGAGTCATGACAGCGAGAAGAGCATGAGGGAGCATCATCGAAGGAAAAGTCATGATAGCGAGAGGGATCTGAGAAACCATAGTCTATCGCACTCGCATAAGGATGGTGAGAAGCACAAGAGAAGGTCGTTCGATGTTGAGGATGATGATGGCAATGATCACAAGCATCACAAACATAAGCGAAGAGGTAGTCGTGATCATAATGAGGAGGAGGAGAATCATCACCATAAGAAAGATCGACATAAGCACCATGATGATGACGACGAAGAAGCGGGTGATACGAGAAAGAAACCACATGGGAGAAGAGGTAGTCGAGATAGATCATATGATCCGAATGACCACATGGAAATATGATTTTTGCTTGTATGTCCGTCAAGCTGTTCTGTTCTTCCTGACGAACCATCTCATGAATTATATTAATATTGCTGATGAGTGAGTGGATGGGGAACATATATAGTTTATTGTGTATAATGTATATAAAGCGGAATTGATAAACTAGCCAATGATGACAAGTGAAAATGTACCCACAACCTATAATCTATGACAAACTGATTTAGGATGAAGGCTCGCAAAATCTTCTCCTCTTCCCATTGTTTTATTAAATGCATCCACTGTATAATGATAACATAAGAGTTTCTGTACATATCAAACTAGAATTTGAGTGGTGGTACATATGGAGTCATCACCGATATAATGTTAAACTAAAACTACCATGATTGATTTACCAAAATATTACTGATTTTTGTATTCCGTGTGTTGCTATAATAAAATGGTTTGTCGCAAATCTCTATATTTATAACATTTAACTTAATAGTGACTCATTATCACATTCGATTAATTCGTCTTCTTAAATTCGAATAACAAAACAAAAATAATATATTAACTTCATTGAAATATAAGGAATGAATGAGAGAATTTATTAACAACCTCAATTACATCTTTCGCTTTTCTCACAAATGGATTCCAGATTCCAGCAAATTATCAACTTTTCCCTTAACTTTTCGATGTGATGATATATTTCGTTCCCTAGGAATTACAGACGACACAGCAAAGCATGGAATGTGCGGGTAAATCGGATGTGTATTAAATAATTCAGGATTTAACCCAAGAGTTGCTGAATTATTACCTCTTTCAACATGCCTGCTTTATAAATTGAGATGCTTTCTTGATTCATAGTTTTCAAATCGATTTGATAAAATGTCTTTGTCAAACATCATCATGAATCATGAGTGACTTGATGTACCAATGATTTCAATTCTTTTTGCATTTGTTTAGATGCTTCAGTCATCAATAACTTCACAACTCTATTACGTTCATTCTTTAATTTGACTTCATTGATTTCAATTATCTGTTCATTCTCGACATCTTGTAATTTTGACATCAAAATTTGCAATTCCTCGTGCTTAAGCAATAAACCACTTTCGAGTTTCCTAATTTGGCTTCTGTTTGCTTTAAAATTATCTAATTTTGCCTTCCTGTCTTTTGCAGCAGCAGTGGTAAGAGTGGGAGGAGGAGGCAATGGTGCATTGTCGGGATGAACTAAAGGATTGACTTTAATCGGGGAGGGAAATTGCCATTTTGGATGCTCTTGATAAATATCATCGTTTTTAATTTCTTTCGACTTATGTGATGGTTGCTTTAAATGCTGTGATGGGTGATCCTTTGGAAGGATATGAGTGGGTGATATTTGCTTAATCGTTTGAATACCATTTGATGTCAAATTTTTATTTGAAAATGCACCAGGCGTTACTAATTTATTTCGAAAGTGGTAATTTTGGGACATTTATTTACCTATTCATTTAAGTGGTAATTGAGAAATTTATTTACCGTACAATTACCTACTATTCATTTATCTTCTTATTACGTCCGTATGTTTTATCAATAATGATAATTCTTAACCAAAATGTGATACTATCGCCTTTTGCCTATTGCCAACAACAATCTTTTTTGCCGGGGGGGAGGGGAAAAAATGAATGAATGAATGAATGAATGAATAGCTGAGCAAATCAAACCAGTTCAACTAAACAAAGAGGAACAAGCTAGAAAACATAACAGAGAGCCCTCTTAAGCTCTAGCTTCTTCGACTCAATCATTATTCAAAAAAAGAAAAAGAAAAAAGAAAAAAGGGAGATTTTGGACAAAATGAATAATGAATGAATGAATGAATTACAGCCTTCTTAAATTTGCATTATAATTCTGCTTGCATTTTCATCATTAATTATTGTAAGAAAAGAATATATATTAAAAAATGACATGATTCGCGTACCGTAAATGTAAAAAGTGAATTTTAGAGGGACAGCAAAAAAGCGATAAAAAAATTTGAGTGGTGATTTTGGGGGGCTTTGGGGACTATTTTAATCGTACATTAATTTAATGATACAGTATGAAAATTTAAAATTTCTGACAGTTTTTGTGAAAAATCAAAAAAAAGAAAAAGAAATCCCCCAAAGTAATCTGTGACAAATCCAATATGTTGTTATATATATGCTGTTTGCTGTTATTGTACCAGGTATGCATGGAAGACTTCAAAAAATATTACAGATTTTCGGGGCTTTGATTTTGTTTCAAAAATTGATTTAAAATATAAATGAATGAATAGAAATTAATTATGTCAAGAAAACTAAACAAGAGAAACAAGCTAAAAACATAACCGAGAGCAATGTCGAAATAAATTAATGAACAACTTATCTACTAGCTGTTTGTTACTTTTTGACTAATAATAACTGTTGTCCCTAATTTATTGTGTGAAAGATATTCGAATTGTTTTCAATTTTCCTTCAAAGAAAGCTTTACCAAAAACAAAGGTATGGAGAGTGAAATAAGATAACGATACAAGACGATGCTGGTTAACTAAATAATTATGATTCATATACAAGCAAATGAAGATATCCAAGTGCAAGGGGGATTAAGTGGATTCACTGTTGTAGACCGGATGTCTAAGACCGTTAAATAAAACACTATCCAAAAACTACATCATTCCCACCCTGTAACTTACTCCTTACCATCACCCCATCGCTGATAATCATCGACCACACAAATTTCTCAAATTAGGGAATAGTGAGGCGATTTGGAAGTATTATCTCTAACTGTGAAAATGTTGATATCCAACATGAGGGGAGCGGTTTAGGGGGGTACTGCAGATGAAACATAAAACATTTAAAATAATTTATCCATCATCTGAACAACATAATAGTTATCACACTCACAAAGTCTCACAATCGCACTGTAATGATATGCAAATTATTGAGTTAAATTAATGATACTGATCATCATTATCAAATTAATGATACTGCAGCAAAGCTCATGTCCTATTATCGATGAAACTCAAATAACAGTTAATACATATTATCAAAACTGATGATGATTGCAGTTGTTGGTTCATAGGTGACGACCACTCTCCTTATCGTTAAGAGCTTTTAGCCGAAACAGGATTTTATGATCATACTAATTGTTCAAACACCAATAATTCCAAATTGGTAATTATTTTAATGCAATAATTGTTTTTTTGGTATATTATTATTGTTTCAAGTTTCTTTGTCAATTATTTATCGAAGAATAAAGGATTAAACAAATGAATATCATCATTTTGTTCACCATCAACTTCCAAGTTGTCAACATCGGATGGTGCATAATTTTCATAATCATTATTATTGCTATGATGATCACTATTATGGTTGTCATTCACAGTCATGTCACGATTCGATTGCTTTTTTGAGAATCCACCAAAGAATGGAACACTTTCATACAATAAACGACCTATTATAAAATTCATTAATTATTATTATTATTAAGATTATATATCATATTTACTTATTAAATATAATAATCATATTATCATATAGATTTAATTATGTCCAATAACAAAATATTATAATAATAATAATAATAATAATAATAATAATAATAATAATAATAATAATAATAATAATAATAATAATAATAA
>VKHH01007468.1:0-10586 GCA_015144975.1 Epipyxis sp. PR26KG | reverse complement strand
ATTATGATTTGTGTAATAATATAAATAATAAGAAAATTAACCATCATCAGTGAGCTGACCTTGTAGGTTGTGAATAATAATAATAATAATAATATAATAATAATAATAATGATAATATAAATAATATTTTTTTAAAAAATTAAGCAGCTGGAATTAAAAAAATATATTTTTGTTGCTGGCATTGATTAAAAAGAATAATATTAATAATAATGATAATAATATGGATTATGAAATAATTATATGATTAAGAATATAATAGTGCATCCCACATCTTTTTTATAAATTATACAGCTTGATTTTAAGATATTTTATTTGTTAGGCATCGAATAAAATAATAATATATTATTATAATTATTATGTTTAAATAATAATAGCATATTTTATCTTTTTGTTCAAACTTATCAGCCATAAAATAAAGAAATATCATAATCCCGATACTAAAAAAATAGTTTGATTATGAAACAATGATACATAATATAAATAATGAGGATTTATGATTATTATGATTTGTGTAATACATATAATAATGATAATAATATAATAATAATAATCACAATAATCATAATAATGTTTAAAATGATAATTGCATGTTATATCTTCGTGTTCAAACTTATCAGCCATAAAATGGAGAAATATCATGAAAATAATAATAAAAATATAGATAATAGTAATAATTGCATTGTTGAGGATTACCTTCTATTGCTTGGGAGAATTGTGTTATTCAAATAAATCCCATTTCTACTATCATTATCTTGAATGAAACATTTCTTGGAAGTTATTTTAATGTTCATATGGCTGTTAATATCAATGAAAATAAATTATGAAATGATTAAATTGCAACTTTAGTTGTTATTTCTTTTTGAATTAAATGAATTATTGAGTTATTGAATGAAAGAAAACATAATAAAGTTCACTTACTTCTCTGAAATGTAATCATCACGTGGAAAAGAAATATCACAATTTTCATTTCTTCCAATTTCTTTAATAATAATATTATGACAAGATTTATCACCAATTAGGATTTTCTCACCCACATGAGCACCGGACATGACGTGTAGCATGAAATCATTGTTATTATCGTTATTATTTGTATTATTATTTTTATTAGTATTACTATTATTTGAGAAGATAGTTGATGAATCAATGGATTTCTTCAATGATTTTTGTTGATTTAATTGTTTTTTATTATTTTTTATTTTTTCATGTGAAGTTTGTTCATTCATTAATTCACTTATATTAGAAGTGATATTAATGGTTGAGCTATTGGTAGACAATCTTTTATCACTTTCTAAAATAGGAGAAAAAAGTTGACCTGAACCTCTTTTCACACCACCACGTGTATTCGCTGAAGTACTTGTAAATAATCCACTCATAAAAACAGAATTATTATGATTTGTTTGTGTTAAATCAATAAATGGACTCATTCCAATCTTAGTATTATTTACAAAGTTTTCTTTTGCAAATATAATACTGTTTAATGGGTCATTTAAAATCTTAGTATCATTGTTACTATCATGATTATTAATGAGAGAAGATGATTTTGAAACTGCTATTGTCTTTGATGATTTTAATGGTTTATTATTATTATTATTATTATTACCAATTGTTTCAGATTGAGCATTATTCAAAGAATCAGATGGATTAGATGTAGATTTAACTGGTGCTTTTGTAGATGATTTGAGTTTGACTTCTTTTGTTGAATTTGAAGTGTTCTATAATTATAAATAAATTCCATTCAGCAAAATAGTTGAATTATGCAGTATAGTGAAAGTCAAAATGTTACATAATCACAATAAATGGATGAAATATTTTAACGAATATAATTAGTAATTTCAAATTGATTGTATCGAAAACTGTTGATGATAACACGAGATTTATCCTCCATTCCGTTTGATCAGAGTAGAAATTTTCTGTACAGATGATTCTCGTTGAGGCGTTATAGGCCGATTTACTTATGCTTTTGGTTGAAAACGTCGTTTTCCAACGAGAAACAGTTGTACAGAATAATTCTACATTTGGAATGGAAGAAGTAGAAGTATATAATTTTATGAAATAAGCAGCTTGGTATAAAGATATTTTGTTGGCATCAAAAATATGAGTTATAATGATAATGAGAAATGTTCTCAGAACATGTTGTTAAATTACCTTTCTATCTTTCATTTGGGTTAATAGCTCTTTATAGCGATTATAATTTGGTGGTTGACTATAAGTGTTCAATCTCGATTCTTTAATGATTTCGCCAATCTAATATAATATATAATATAACAATTATATAAAATTTAAGAGAATTGACTGAAATGATAATAGTTATAATAATCGTAAATAATATTATTTTACTTATTCAATGTACCTCTGGGCAATCCAAATCAAATGAGAATTGAGTAACATCACACTCCGATTTCATTTTAAGGCCTTCTTCATGACTTTTCGCTGTCGACCAAGGTAACAATCCACGTGTTCGCAATGATAATAAAACGAAAGCCTAAACAAATATTTATTTTGACGATATACTAAATAAATCATTATAGTCTATATGACGTACCATAGACTCTATATCATCATTTCTAGTTGCTTCTGTACCATTGTGTACAGAAAGACTACAAAAAGTGGGTGTACCTTCAAATCCTACGTTACTTGCCGGAGCTTTCGCATTAGAGCTATCATAGGTCACGTATCTTGTCATCAGTCCATCTACGAGGATAAAGGATATAATTTATCCATAGAAAATTAAATACATAGCACAGATCATGCTTACAGTCCACAAAATATAGCTTATTTCCTTTCAACATGAAATTTTCTGGTTTTACATCGATGAACAAGTATCCTCTTCGATGCAACCACGTTAAGCCATCCAAGATCTGCAAACCATGAAACGCAATACTCGAAGAATCCGGTGGAGAAGTAGAAGAGTGAGTTGCAAAAGCCAATAAATCCCTTTCAAGACGTTCCATCACTAAATATCTTACTCCATAGTTACTGTCATTACCATAATATCGTTCGGGTAATTCAGGACGGTAAGGAAAATCTGCAAGAACGCCAGTATACAACATGTACTCAAAATTTAGGGTATTGCAAATTCTTTCTTGTTCTTTTGCCTTTTTCCCTTTTCCATGTGCTAACGGAATAACTTTAGCGACCAGGTCTAAAGTTATCGTGGAGTCCGTGGAGTCTTTAAGATTAACACTGTATACCTTACCACAAGCTCCTTCGCCCACCAAATCGTGTACAATCCATCTGGATCCTAACACTGTCCCTTTACTTATCATTTTGCTGGGAAAATATAATATACTAAAATGTTTAATTTTTAATTTCTTAATTTCTTGTTGTTGATATTTTTGAAAGAAATACTTAGTTTATTAATAAACGTTTGACAATTATTTAGTCAATCATACTGTAAATCACTTTTCTACCAATAACTTTATTTATTTTATTTTATGATAATTTTCATAATTTATTATAAATTTTAAAATCAACGATACTTTCAACAAAACTCTTAACTTTATATGCTTCATACACAAAAACATTTTGTTTTTTGCTTAATTCATTGATGATAATAATTAATTACAGATAAAAGAATATTTATTATAGATTATTTATAATTATATTTAATGTATCATACTGTAATATAATAATGGGTTTTAGAAAGGATTTGTTTATAATTTAAGAGGTTTAAGGCTATAGGATTTTTGTGATGACGTGAATGGGTGTTGCACTTGTACGTGTTTGAACAGATGTTTTATAAAATCCAATCGCCACTATCATATTTGAGACCAATGATTTATCTAGTCGGATTTACGGTATTGCTATCAGCTGCAGCTTTCAGTCCGTATGGACGAACTGTGTCCAGAATGTCAAAGTTATCCATGACTGCTACTGTCATTCCAACTGAGACGGTGTTAACCACTGTAAGAATTCTTTTTATGACGAAGCACTATTATTATTTCCTCATATTATATTTGCTTATATATAGGCTGCAAGAGATGCTCGTGGACTTGCAATTGATGCAATTTCAGCTGTAAGTGATCATGTTTTATAATCATAACAAACTTGAAGTTATTGTTTATTGTTCGTGTAGTGCCACTCTGGTCATATGGGCTTACCCCTTGGTTGTGCCGAAATTGGTGCTCAATTATGGGGAAAACATTTAAACTACTATCCTGATGATCCTCAATGGTTGAACAGAGATCGTTTTATTTTGTCGGCTGGCCACGGTTCGATGTTTATCTACTCCTGGTTGCATTTATCAGGATACGATCTTCCTTTAGAAGAAGTTAAAAACTTCCGTCGTCATCACTCCAAGACTCCTGGTCATCCAGAATTTCCATCAAGCGAACACAATACTCCAGGAATCGAGGCTACCACTGGTCCGTTAGGAGCTGGTATTGGAAATGCAGTGGGTATGGCAGCTGCTGCCAAATTAGCGGCTGCAAAGTATAACACTGATGACGCTAAAATTTTAGATCATCATGTAATTGCGTTATGTGGAGATGGTTGTCTTCAAGAAGGTGTTGCATTCGAAGCTGCTTCGTATGCTGGTCATGATGGATTAGATAACCTTATTGTCATTTACGATTCCAATGATGTGACATTAGATAAAATGGCTGATTTTACTCAATCTGAAAATCATGCTGCTCGATTCCAAGCAATTGGTTGGAACACTATCCAAATTGATGGACACGATTTTAAGGCTATCGATAATGCTATTGCCACTGCTAAAACAACTAAAAATGGAAAACCAACTATCATTATCGCTAAAACAATTATTGGAAAAGGCATCTCTGAGGTGGAGGGAACCAATGCAGCTCACGGTGAGGCTGGTGTTGCATTCCAAAAGAACGCTCGTGCTAACCTTGGCTTACCTGCTGATGAACTCTTCTATGTTTCACCTGAAACAAAAGCATTCTTCGCCAACAAGAAAGCATCTTTGAAGTCTCAATATGATGCTTGGCAATCGAAATATGCTCAATGGAAGTCTGCAAATCCAGCATTAGCCGCTGACTTAGAAATTGCACAATCCAAAAAATATCCAAATGCTGAAGAAGTTCTAGCTGCGATCCCTGCATACGATGCTACCAAAAATGTCGCAACCCGTCAATCTGGCTCAGATATCCTTCAATTTGTTGCAAAGCTCATCCCTCAATATGTTTCTGGGTCTGCTGACTTGCACGGTTCAAATAAAAACTATATTAACAAAGGATTAAACTTCGGAAATCCAAAGATTCCTGGTAAAACTTTCAACGGTAGAAATTTCTATTTCGGTATCAGAGAGCATGCTATGGGAACTATGTTGAATGGAATTGCATACTACGGATTAAACTTAGCTTCTGGATCAACTTTCCTTGTTTTCGCTGATTATATGCGAGCTGCTATTCGTGTTGCTGCCTTATCTGAACTTCCTGTTAGTTACATCTTAACTCATGATTCTGTTGGTGTCGGTGAAGATGGACCAACTCATCAGCCTGTAGAAGCCACATCTGGTCTCCGCATTATTCCTAACTTAGATGTCATTCGACCTGCCGATCCAGAGGAAGTTGCTGGAGCTTTTGCTGCTTCAATTGACCGAAAGAATGGTCCAACTGCATTGATTTTATCACGTCAAAACGTTCGTACCTTGAATGAAGTTAGTGTTGCTGATCGTCGTCAAGGAACATTGAAAGGTGGTTACGTAGCAATAAAAGAGACTGCCCCATTAACTCACATCCTTCTTGGTGCTGGATCTGAACTTCAATGGGCTGTTGATGCTGCCAAAGAACTTGGTCCTGGTGTGAGAGTTGTTTCCGTTCCTTGCTTTGAGCGATTCGATCGTCAATCAGCGGAATATAAAGAATCAGTGTTACCTTCATCATGCACAAAACGAGTTGCCATTGAAGCTGGTGTCACTGGTCTTTGGTACAAATACGTTGGATTAAACGGGAAAGTAATCGGAACTGACAAATTCGGATTTTCTGCTCCAGGCGATACTGTCATGAAAGCGTTTGGTATCACAAAAGATAACTTGGTTGCCGTTGCAAAGACTTTATAAGATCTTTAAATCAGTATCTTAATTATCTTTTATAATTGAATGTATTGGTTGAAATATAATAGTTAATCAAAGGGAAAATTTTATATTTTGATAAGCTTTATTCAAGTGAATAGCTAACAAAGATTTCAAACCATTAACGATTTAAGCAAAATATCAAATGATAAATAAGACAATGTGGTAAATAAAATTAACACAAATAAACAACTCATAATTATAGCAATTATATGGATTTAAAATATTAAACGAACAGTTGACACTATTTACTGTAATAAATGGAATTCCTGATAATAATAGAGCGATCCTAGGATCTCATTTTTCATCTATTAAGTTTTGTTTAATATAAGTTCCTTAATAAAATAACAAATTGAAACTGTACAATTATTTCACTCGTTTATAATTCAACTAAATTATCAATATTTTGTTCTCTGCTAGCAATCGATAATTTTCTTACTGGTCCTATGGATGACGATGTATCACTTGAACGAGGATCGTTACTGAAATCTATTGTACCACGCAATTCTTCATCCGTTGGAAAATCTATAACTTCATCATTACCACCCCATTGCCAAGGGATTAAATTACGATTTTCTGACTCACCACTACTGCCTTTGAAAAGACGATAAAAATGTGATATTAGCATGTACCAGTTCTTTCTTGATTCGTTACTGTTAAAAAAGAATAAAGTCGCAGTCATTCCTCCTTGCATCAAAGATAAAGAGTTTACTACAATCATAAATGGATTATTAGCAGGTGGTTGATCTCGAGAAATCACTCCAATTTCATTTGGTACCCAACAAATAAATAAAATCATTGGGAATAGTATTAGTGCTCGTAATGATTTGATAGTAGTGTCACTACATCTTACTTTCTTAATAACAACTTTGTAATATATGACAAGATACCAATAGCTCATTAATACAAGACATGCTAATATTGGGACATCAAATGTTATACCAATCCAAAAGTTAGTCATAATGTCAGCACTTCTCATACTTAAGGAGGTGTTTGTTGTATTAAGCCAACACCAATCATCATCATTATTATTGCGTGCATAGGTTGAAGAAGTTAGTGGAATTAAAGTGAAAAATAGTGGAAATAAGTAACAAAAGCTATAAAGATATAGCTTTGATGTTTCAATTTTCCCGTTCACTACCAAACAATATAGTAAATACATCAACATTGCAGTCCAATACCAACTAGCCGGATATAACCATTGTTGAAAAAAACCTTGAAAGAAACACAAATATGTGTTATTTGAGTTGCCAGAAAAAGCTGTTGCATTTGCTATTAAGTCACATAAAGAAATATTGCATATGATTTGCATAAATAACTTATTTCTCATTCGATGAAATAACATAAATGTGGTTAACACCATTAGCGAAAGGGAACATGAAATGATTGACACTATAGTATATGTAACTTTCACAGAAGAATTATTTAGGTATAATGGTCCACTATTGTCACTCATCATAATCAATTGTATGATAAATAAAGTTATAAAAATGTATTCAAAAATGAAAAAAGTTAATTTTTTATTATTCACTTTTATCATCCAACATCCAACCGTCGTTCGACCCTCCCCAACATACACCGGCATAAACTTAAACTTACTTCTTTATTTTCTCTACTTATACAGTACATTGTTTAAAATTAGCAAGATGAATGAATGAATAAATCCAAAACCCCATCCCGATTACTGAATCGGGAATCTCGACGCGATTAAGTCGGATATATTATATCGGATTACATTTTCGAAAAAATCATTATTAACTAAATTGTAACACTTCTCAGTTTGTTTCTTTATTGTTCTCTTGTATTCTCCACGCTTAATGGTTCTCGAACTTTAA
Organism: Epipyxis sp. PR26KG; assembly: GCA_015144975.1. NCBI lineage: Eukaryota > Chrysophyceae > Chromulinales > Dinobryaceae > Epipyxis > Epipyxis sp. PR26KG. Next base: position 2,717 of record VKHH01007468.1, on the reverse strand, counting down.
AAAACAAACTATTAAGAGCTGTAAAACTAACCCTTGATTATTACCTTTTCGCGAAATTTTGACATTTGAAAATGTCCTGAGTTGTTAGTAATACTGTTCTTCTCAGTTTCTTAACAGTTCTCTTTTATTCTCGACGCTCTTTTTGAAAAATGAAACAACTCTTACCAAAATGTCCGTTTTTATTTCTTAATTTAATTTAAAATTGGATTGAATGTTAACCAAAACTTTTCGAAAAAGGTATGATTTCGTATCATACATAGCTATAATATGGTTAAGAAACGAGTAAATTAACCATTATATTTACCGTTTGTCTGCCAGATAAAATTTGATTTTGGGGTGAGGCGGTCTATATATGGATGTTTACTCATCTTGTTTATTATAGTTTTGTATTTTTTATTGCAATTCGGAACGAATGAAATTATAGATAAATTAATAGAATGAATTATAGATAAATTAATAGAATGAATCATAGATAAATTATAGATGGCTTTAATTGCTAATTGTTGTTGCATTAATATAATCGTTGTTGAAACATAAGGTTTATGAATATGTAGGATGATTAATATACTTGAAACATACCGTATTTCATACTTCAACTGATGAGAGATCATATTTTAGGAGTTTTATCAAAAAGAATTAAATAATAAATGACACTCTGACCCAGAATAGATGGCGGCGCTCAGATAATATTTTGTTTAACCCAGAATAGATAATATTTTGTTTTCCCCTTATTGGTGTTGGTTTTATGGATAAGATTAAATGTCCTTAGAATAACTGAATAATAGTTTTTTTTAAATAGAATATAGTATATAATATATGTATTAGTTTGATACATATTGATATATATAGTAATAATCGATTAATATAAATGTTGGACTTGTTATAGAATATTTTTTTTGTTCTCCAAAATTAGCTATTTACATATGAGTTGAATCAATTAAGTTATATATATAGTAATATTCAATTGGCTTGGAAAGGATCAATAGATTGGTATAGTTATATTTATTTAATTTAAGGGGGTTCCAATTTAAGGGGTCATATAAACAAAACATCTTTTATAATATCATACACAGAGGCAGTGGGGAACATATCCATACTTCAACTGATGAGAGATTATATTTTAGGAGTTTTATCAAAAAGAATTAAATAATAATTCCAGAGAGGAATGCATTTTTAATACTAGTATCATTCTCAGCCGATGATTCAATTTGACCACAACAACAGTTCAGCAAATTGAAATATTAAATCCAAAAGTGAGCTCTAACTCCAAGTGTTCTCAATTTCAAGAAAAATTTCATAGCATCATGTCGATAAAGTGGCAATCCATGAGTTTCTTTTGGCATTTTATTTCCCCAACCACAATCCATCATTATTTCACAACGAAAATGCAACTCAAAGAAAAACTCATCAACCAGATTTGCCAATTTCGGATCATTTGCTATCTGCATGGCAATGGGTACTTCTACTTCTGGAGTATCAATATCCAATTTAAATGACACAAAGTCATCCTCAGTAGCAATATTTTGAATTATGTATAAAGGTGATGCTGAGCTATTGATGTTTGATGAACATGGAATATTGAAAAAATGGACACGGGAGGCAAGATGTTCTGGAACTCTTGACCAGTATTTTCCAGTCTCCAGAGGAACCGCTTCCCAAGCATATATTTCATTTATGTGCATTGATCTCTGTAAAAATATTAAATAATAATTTTACAATGAGAATAAATTATATAATTTAAATTATACTGTAAAATAAAAAGTGTTGTACTTAAAATATCTGTAATCTACCTGCGAATAGAAGCAATAAAATAATGCTAAACTGGAATCGAAATACGATGTTCCAGCATCCAAAAAGAAGCGATTTTGATGAGTAGAAGTTTGTAGGCCTGATTTTGTAAGAATATAATCAGTGTTCAAAAAATGCGCACATTTTGAAAATCCTGAAGGACTTCTGCCATGAACACTGATTGGTTCAATCCATTCAACAGTCTCAGTCACTGTATCACCACATCGCTCCGTGATAAGGAAAGAAGACAAATATTCGTCGTCGTCTTCGGTCTTAAGCGGAGTTGCTCCACTTTTCATATGCGCTGAGACACGACCTAGCCACTTGTTTGCCTTTTCAACTTGTTCCGCGGAATCAACAAATGATATTAATGCAGCTTTTCTTTTGCCAAAATCAGTAATAACACTCAATTCTTTTGCTTTCTCAATCTGCTGAAGTTCATATGGTGATGATTTGTAAACCTTGTTTGTGCTGCATTCATTCGCTTTTTTCCCATGATAGGCCTTATGATTATTTTGAGGCAAAAAATGGTCTCCGCCAACAGCGCCACAACAAATAGGTTTTCCTTGAAATTCGCAATCCATTCTAACATTTCCTTGACAATCCTTAAAATCACATCCTGAGACACGATGCTCTAAGCTTCTATGAAAATCAAAGTAGAGATCAAATTGATGTTCCTCTGTATAGTTTCGAGTGTCGCATGTTGCTATAGATAAATAAATAACGATGATTAATATTATAAACATGATATTATTATTGATATCAGTATAAGAAAACTTTTGGTAAAAGTTATATTTTATTATTATTTAAAGTTACCTTTTACTACTACAACTCTTTTTACCCTGAATTCAGACACTGGAAGCCTTCCAAAACTGTCACAGATTATTTTGGGGGCTTTCTTTTTTTGTTTTTTCACAAAAAATATGAAG
>VKHH01007467.1:0-10589 GCA_015144975.1 Epipyxis sp. PR26KG | reverse complement strand
CTGAGAAAAGCGAAAAATACTGATACGGGATATACTGATGGAGAAGAAAGATGAAACTTGAAGGAACTAGAAGAGATTAACTATAATCTTTCAAAGTTTGAAGAGGAGATCAACTATGAAGATCAACGGATTCGAGAGGAGCAAGAAGTGGCTCCAGTGTTGTTCGATCGGGGGGGGGGGTATAGCGGGGGTGAACATAACAACTCCCCCCAAAGTACATTAAAAGACGTTCTTGCTGCATACATCGATAAGCGTGGTAACAACTACTGGGATGAACATCTCGCATTGGTCGCGTATGATTATCGAACAACAGTAAATTATGCTGCTGGATACACTCCATTTTTCCTCCTCTATGGTCGAGAAGCTAACCGATGAGTTGTTGAACGATATCGATCGAAAAAAATAATATTATGCAAATATAACATCCGTAAAAATATGGGGAGGGGGTATCTTAGAATATAATATATATGTTTGATGTAAATAGATATATATATAGTAATAATTGATTAATATAAATGTTGGAATTGTTATAGAATATTTTATTTTTTTTATTATCATAATTAGTTATTTTCATATGAGTTGAATCAATTGAGATATATATATAGTAATGTTCAATTGGCTTGGAAGACCCTCGAAGGGGGCTGGAAAGGATACATAGATTGGTATAGTTATATTTATTTAATATAAGGGGGTTTCATATTAAGGGTTCATTATAAACAAAACATCTATTATAGTATCATATCTATTAAAAAATACAAATAATTTTTGATTGAATAAACATCATTATTATTTACAATCATAGAAACCCAGGATATTGTAGAAATCCTAAATATGTGATCCAAAATGTGTCAGCAAAAATAAAAAACAAAATTTAGAATATTTTTGTCATATGATACAAAACAACAAATTATACAATATTATCACATCCTTCGTATATTGAACATGTTATGCTACTATGATTATTCATCCAATCATACATAATGCTTATGAGACTATTATTATGAGACCATATTAGTATTAGTATTACATATCATCATTTAGTTCATTGGCATGTGTGATGAAAGACACTCTTAACTTATGGTAATTGTCAATAATAGCATTCATTTCTAATAAATACTTGTCATTATTAATACTTCCAATCTCAATTTTATCATTTTTATCGTCTTTATTATTATCGTTATTATTATTATCAGTATTATTACTATTCATTCGATCAGTTTTTACTGGATAAGGCTGCAATGCTTTGAATTTTTTCGAAGTTGGAAAGCCTAATTCTCTGCCATCATAACTATGCCAATCATGCTGCTTTGCGGCTGACTTTATATAATTATTATTGCTTCGAAGTGATTTAATTAAATTCATTATTGTCATCACATCAAAATTATCATTTTCTTCCATTGTATGAGAAGAATATTGACACAAATTATTAATCATTCGAAAACGGTATAATAAAGATTGATTATCGACATTATTATCATTATTATTGTTATTATTATTATCATTGATCGGTCCTGTTAATGAATGTAATGGTTGAAATATTTGTTGCAAATGATCTGATTTTATAGCAATATTTTCTAGTATTTCAATCAATCCAGCAATAGAATCTAATAAAATAACAATTGTCATGTTCGTTTGTGTGTCAGAATTATTATTATTATTATTATTATTATTATTATTGTTATTATTATTATTATTATTATTATTATTATTATTGTTGTTGTTAAAAATACTAACATCATCATTATTTGTTTCTCGCAATTTTAATAAAGAAAATAATTGGTCAATTTGCTCTTTTAATAGGCTTAAATCATTTATAATACTATTCTTTTTCCTAATCGAAGAATGGATACTATCGCCACTATATTCATTATTATTATCATTATTTTTATCATCATAATTATTATCAATATTTAATAACCAAAATGGCTTTAATTTGATAACTAATATATAATAAATAAATGTTAAAGAGTGTGTTAATAATAATAATGAGAAATCAGTCATTAATATTTCTTTTAAATAAAATAAACAATTTTCTGCTTCTTTTTCAGCTTGGAAAGGGGGCTTCGATGGTTGTGATTGACATGTTGCTGGCTCATTATTATCCCATATTTCTTTCAACTCTGGGCTTTGAGAAGAAATATTATTATTATTATTATTATTATTATTATTATCATTATTATCATTTTGGTTAATATTATCATTGAAACCATACCAATGACAAAAGTCTTCTAAGGTCCCTTTATTATTAGCTGCTTTAAAAGCTTTAATATCAGATACTAAATATGGCATTTTTATTTGTAATTTAAGAGATGGTCTATCCTTCGCACTGGAACTAGAAGAATTAATTTTTGATTCTAGTTTTTTATTTTGTATGATTTTATCAGTTGTTAATGGTAATCGACGATATAATTCTGGTGGAATAATAATACGATTCCCATTCGTGGAAGGAATAATTATAACTGAATTATCATTTTTATAATTACTATTATTGTTATTATAATATTTAGATTTATAAATCACATCATCATTTTTCATAACAATGCAAAATTGAAGTAATTGTAGTTTTTGTACCAAAACAGATTCATATGTCGAAGGTAAGTTAATAGTAATACCTTGTTCAACCTTTTTTATTAATAAATCATTCCATAAAAAGCGAGAATAGATTGGTAAATGATCTTCATTATACATCATATTTATATTTAAGTTATTATTATTATTATTATTATTATTATTATTACATTGATTATTATTAATATTACCATTGGAATCAAATTGAATATAATTATTATGCTCATATTTAATTTTCATTCGATCTATTATATGATTTAAATGAATTTTATTCAATTCTGAGACAAATAAAAGACTATAATCATCATTTACAAATGATTGATTGCCACTGCGATGATGCATTGTTGGAAATTGTTTAATTGGATAATCATTTTCCCAGCAACCATGCAACTCACTCAGGCAATCCATCCATAATTTAGCAACATTTTTAATTGACCCATTGCTTAGTCCAGATGATATAGCATAAATATTTAACCAATGACCAATTGAGTCACTTTCTGTCAATGAAATAATGGATTGATTAAACAATGGACTCCATATCCAATCTCTATTATAATTGTTATTATTGTTATTATCATTATTATTGTTATTATTATTATTGTTATTATTATTGTTATTATCATTATTATTATCATTATTATTATTATTATTATTATTATTGTTATTATTATTATTGTTATTGCTGTTATTATTATTACTATTGTTTTTGTTATTATTATTGCTATTATTACTATTGTTATTGTCAGCACCATTCAATTCATTTTCATATGATACAAAGCAGTGATTAACATCAGCATTTCGATGGAGAAAATTCATAGTATCATTAAGAATAGTAGCATATTCAATATCAATATTAGAAAAATCCAAATCCTGTCCATTATTACTATTATTGTTACTCGATGGAGTAAGGGATGGTGTCCTCGATAATTTTCCGAAATGTGTATATTCTTCATCACTACTAACAGCTTTTGAAGAATTATTGGAAAGAATTTGAGAACTATTACTTAAATTTCGAGTTTTTTGTTTCATATTATTGTCATTATTAATAGTAGCCGTTTTCAAAAATGGACATAAGTTTTGTATTTCTACTTTTGATGGGATTGATAGCATCTCCGTTGCTTGCAGTAATGATGAACTAGAAAATAATTCTTCCAGTGGAACATTACTTGCGACTAACTTATTAATTGTAAGCGACTTACTACGAAGATTATTATTATTATGCAAATGTAAACTTGATAAATATAATGCTAATAATTTTCGTATACATTTAGCCATCCAAAAAATATGATTATCATGTACATCATTATTATCATTTGTATAATTATTATTAATATTATTACTATTATTGTTATTATTAATACTATTATTCAACTTTGGTTCATTTATTTTATCAAATTCTGTTTTCACTGACCAATTCTTTGGTGGCAATTTTGATGGTGAAAATGTAGTGTAATTTTCATTATCAATGATGTATGACTGCTGTTGATAATTATATTTTATGATGATAGAAACTGTCGATAATCGTAACATTGCAATATCAGATTGATTTGGGCTTCCTGTTAATTTACGTAAAAATAAATCAAAATCATGATTAAATAATGGTTTATACATCCAATTAAAATCTTGATGAAATGATGAATGATTTGATTGATTTTTATGAGGATTATGAAATAAATGCTTCACATCAGATAAATAATATTGATATAAATCTTCGGAACTCACAATATATTGTTCAAATATTCGTTTATTATTGTGAGTTATATCTTCATCTTCATTTCTACTAGTATTTGTTAAAATTGATAAATTATTCATGAGTTGATATGATAATAATGAATATTTTTTTTTCTCAAATACTTTTTTCAAACCATCAAAAAAATATAAAGGATGTTGTTGAGTTATTTTGTCATTTAAATATGATTCCAAAGACAACAACGATGATATTGAATTATTATTTGTAGCATTAAACCATCCAAATATTTCTTTACATTGTGCTATGTTTGATAAATGTCCATAAATGAAGAATAATGGATAAGTTAGATTTATATGCTTACTTGATAAACTTTTAAACGCAGTAATAAATGCAGATAATATTGTATGTTTATTGGATTTTATATATTCTGTTGTATTACTTTGATGAGAAAATACAATATAATAATTATATTTTCTTTTGACAAAAAAGGAATAATTTATACCAAACCAATCATCAAATTGAATATTATAATTATTGTTTTGATTCATAGTAATATTATCCACTTTGAATTCGATTTTCTTTTTTTGGATTATATATGATAATCCTAGGTAAATAATTTCTATTTTATGATTCTCAAGTTTACTTTCCCGATTGTTTCCTATAGGTGAGTTTGTACCTGCTCCATTAACAGTTGTACCTGGAGATAGCAGCTGTTTCAAAGCATTTTCAATATCAGAAACAAATGATTCCCATGGTGTAGCAAAGGTATGATCAATAAATCTGTATAAGAAGGTGCAATAACAAGGAACATAAGAAAACTTATTTTATTGGTATAAATGTATAAATACAAACCTGCTTGACTCGTTTGTCTCAACTCCTTTGACTAGAGACAGTGGAGATAAAGGTGGGACGGCGATTGGAGACAACGAAGACATTAGTGGATAATGGAGTTTAACTTACCAGATTTAATTTTATTATACATATTTTTATCGTTTTATCTTTCATTTGGAAATATCTGAATAAGCAAAAGCAAAATAAATTTTAAAGACATCTAATTTTAAAACAAAAGATTCAACATCATTGAATCGCAAGATATCCCAAATACCGTGTACAAATATAAATTAAAATAGTTATAAACTCAATATTATATAATATAATATAATATACAACAAACACAAGTAGTATAATAAAAAACAAATTATTAGTTAATTAATTAATTAATTAAATAATTAAAATTAGCAGAGACCAGGAATTAATAATAAATATTAATATTATTATTAACTATTATCTGTATTTGAAGATGGTATCATAATGATAGTCATTTTGTGAAAGATATCACTGCTGCATCAACTGTATATTTTAGCATTTTCCCTTTCATTATCATATTATCATTGGTCTTTCTGGATTCTGGATTCTGGATTACTGGTTTTAATTTCAACTAATAAAAAAAATCTATATTGTAATCGTATTACATCAGTTAGTTCAATCCATGGATGACAATAGCAAGGCTCCGAAAAGCACGAAAAGAACCCGCAAAAGTAAAGAATTTACTTACAGAGATGAATGGGATGAAAAGGAGACTTATAAATCAGCTCGAACAACAGGAACAGTGTCATTTGTTCCTGCTACTATAAGAACCTTTGACACTAAGCTTGCAATACTTCCATCTGTTGCGTTATCTGAATTTGATAAAGCGTCACAATTACGCCTCACTGAAAATCAATTGGCTTGCCATGGATGCGAGGTCATTATATCATAAATAATACTGTATTTAGTTTTATGAATTATTTTTAAAGGAAATCATCGCATGCAAATTATTTTATTTATTATTATAGTTATTATTATTATTAAATATATCTTAAAACATAATTATTTTTATTATTATTATTAATATATCAATGCCAGCAAAAACAATTTTTTAAATTCAAGCTGCTTAATTTCAAAAAAAATTATATTATTTATTAAGGGAGGCTATCGTATGGTACGAGCTACTCATGCAGTACATAAGGGATCTTACTATTGGGAGATTGAAATTCTTCCTTCTATTGAAGGTGAAACTGGTCATATCAGAGTAGGATGGTCTACAAGACAAGGGGAGTTACAAGCACCAGTTGGATTTGACAAATATAGCTATGCTTATCGAGATATTTGCGGTATAATAATTAAGTTCGATATATAATATTCTGCTTTATACGTTTTAAATTGAAGGTTGAATATTTTTGTTACAAATTTAATGCTTTTGATAGTGATTTATTTTCGATCAATAATTATAAATGCATCATATATACAACAGGTTCGAAGGTACATGATAGTCTTAGAATTGATAACTATGGTGACTCTTTCGGTGTTGGTGATATAATTGGTTGTTATATCTCTTTGGATGACGTTAATATCATCACTAATAAAATTATATTCTTCAAAAACGGAATATCACAAGGAATCGCCTATAGTGGTAACGAGATTCCTCCTGGACTATATATTCCATCAATTTCTCTCTATATGAAGGTTCGATTTATGTACTATTATTATTTATTGTAATAATTTGCAAGTTTCGAACTGTATTATGTCATAGGCAAATGTTCGAGTAAACTTTGGTCCTACCTTTATAAAGCGACATGATATATTGGGTGCTAATGCAATGTCTGAATTGCAACCAATGAATTCAGAGGATCGAAAAGTAAAAAATATTTCTTTTTCAAACATTTTCTTTTAACTAAATATAATCCTTCATTGCTCATAGGTTCATGAGCAGCGCATAGCGGATATAAGGCGATCGAGAGGAGAGGCATAGAATCTCTTTTGTGTAATTTTAATTTATATCCAACCATTGAGCACTTAATTTTCTATTATAATATCATAAATATTGAAGAATCCATACTTTTTACTTCTGGTTATTTTTAATTAGAATAATTTCTTATCAAGATAATCGATAAAATAAATAGTACGTTTATTAATTCAATTAATTTTCAAACAACGCAAATTTAAAAGTCTGTTGGAGGAACGAAGTCCCTCGACATATAAAACGGTACCAAAAACAGACAAGGAACTAACGCCAATGCAATATACAAAAATACTCTGAGCTGCTTATCATCACCGATTGAACTAAGATCGGAAGAAATATATCCCTCAGGTTCTCCTGCTTTTATATTATAAATTTCTGAATCTTTCGATAATTTTTCATTCTGATTATCCTCAGCATTACATCGTCTAATGGTTGAAATTACCGGTACTCCTAATCTATTTGGTTTGATTTTTTGTGATTGCTCAATTGGTGAATGTGAATGCTTGGAATATTGCAATAAATATTTCTGCACAATGTGTGAGTTAAATCCATGGACTGATGTCGTTGAAGTTAAATGAAGAAAAAGAAAGAGATTAATTCCAATTATTCCAATAATCATGTTGAATACACAACTGTGAAAAACTCCACTTATGCTTGTTATGATGATGATTATGATGATTCAGCTACAGTACATACATAGAGTAGTACAGTATAAGTTTAAATATATATTGTAACAATAATTATTGAATTATTGATAACTATATATATATAATATAACAGCAGTAGTTTTGTTTTTCGTCACACACAAAAATTAAAAAAAAACATTTTATTGTTCTGTTACATCATCATATAAATAATACTGACTCAATTGACATTTCTAGATACATGATAGAATGATAGAATTACCATTAACAGTACCGTTAAAGTAAACATTCCAGAATTCATTACATATAATCATAATCCCCGAAATCTCAGATGTTCAAATAAATGTTCAAATTACAAATTTACATAAAACAAAATACTATGATTATCTCGGCAAATTAAGCTTCAAATATTTTTTATCTACAGCACAATCAGTTCATAACTTTATCTTAATATGATATGCCATCATAAGTACACTCAATATGACTGAATAATCCACTGCTTGAATAGTACTATCATTTTTTTCCTTATATGATTCCTGGAGGTCAACTGTGGATTTTTCTTTTAACTTTCGTCATTATTAATAATTTGTCATCAGCTTTGCAATGCTTTCACAGACAATGTGTCAATTATCAAAACGAAAATCAATTACTAATGAATAGGCATGATGCTTGGGATGTAGTACATTTTGCCAAAATAATAATTATATCAAATAGTATACAACATCTCATTAATCCCATTACAGTGTATGCTATTGATTCTTATACGCAAATTATTCCAAATCAGCAAGTATTGCAAAACGATATTAATAATGAAAACATATTATTATTAATACCAATTATCGAAATAAAAACAGAATTATCTGATGTTGTAAAATTATTAGAAAGTACAAATCTTGAAAATTTATCTGATGCTCAATTAATATTATCACATAAAAAATTTGAAAAGAAAGAATTTAAGAAAATATTTAATAGATATTCTGATTATTATGGCAGTAATCAAAAGACACCAACATCATTGCAAACTCAACGTTATCTTATTCGTAACGAAATATTAAGTTTTATTGATAATATTAAAGAAGATGTTACAAATCTTTTGTATGATTATATGAAAGAATCAGAAAATAATATAAAAATAAATGAAATATCATCTAATAGTTGGAATGAGAAGTTTCAACAAGATACAATTGATACAATTGATGATTGTAATGAAGCATTAGCATCATTTGAAGATTATTTTCAATTAATTAATCCAATTGAAATGAAGAAAGCATTAGATGTTGTTAATAATAATAACAATAATAATAATAATAATAATGTTAATAATAATAATAATAATAATAATAATAATAATAATAATAATAATAATAATAATAAAGAAATAAAAATAAATAATTTGATAATTCAATGATTAATTATGTGTGACATTATCATAATTCCAGTCATATATTTTATAATTTCTATACATTCAATCTTCAAGCATGTTTAATAATTATATATTCCCTATATTATAATTCAAGAAAAAGATTTTTTTTATTATTTCGTACATCATTATTACGAGGCGAATAATAAAAATTGGTAATGACATTTTCGTGACAGTGACAGTTAATGAAAATTGAGTCATTTGTATTTGTTTATATAATTATATATATACTTTTTTTAATATTATATAATCATAATCACTACTATGTTAAAAATTAGTAATTCTAAAATAGATAATAAAAATTTATATTATTCTGAAAAAATAAAAAATAAAATATTTCTTTACTACAATTGAGATTTATTTTGCAAAGGTTTTGAAAAACATGGCTTTAAATTGTATGAAATTAAAATAATCGTATGAATTATAATTGAAAAAATTTGTTAACTGGAACTATAATTATTTTTCTCTTTGAATTATTACTATTTAGAAATACAAATAATTTTCTGATAAGCTAAAAATAAAACTATGATTCTGTTTATAACACAAAATGAATCAAAAATAATGAACTCAATTAATATAACTCAAAGAGGAAATATTTTTTTTTAATAGAAATGCTAGATGATAGACAATTGAATTTTCAATAAAAAATCTGATACAACTATGGAATAGTCCTCTTCGTATAATTAACACTGTATACTCACTACTTTACTTACATACACCCGATTTTTGAACCTTTTATTTTTCGATGTGTTGTTAAATATAATTATATTCAATTGCTTTAGAAAGGATAAATTGATTGGTATAGTTTATATTTAATTTTAATTGGTTCATGAAGAGTTCTTATTGAAATAAACAAAACTATTATTATTATACTCTCAAACAGTGGCAAGGCGTTGGAAGATTGTAAGGAATACCCCATAAAATTACCGTTATTATTATAATATTGTTATTGTAATAATCGATAAAGAATAACCTATTATTTAATTCAATCTTATAATTAAAATAATATAAAAATTTAAAAAAATAAATTTTAAATTATTTGTATTATTTGTGCAATATATTTTATTCAGTAATTTTTATAAATAAAATAATAATTGTTAAATTTTTTTTATGAAAAGAGAAATACAAACTAACTTTTCTTTGATTATAATAATTATGATTCTATATTACACATTACATTATCATTATCATATGGCATTATGGTATTATCTGGTAGTGACAAAATAATACAAACAATTTTCTTCCCATGAAATTATTTGTTTTTTAAGTAAGGATGTTGACAAACTGTTAAAACATCCGGTCTATAAATAATATTCAATAAATAAATAAATTAAAATAATGTTATGATAAATATAGATAATAATTTAAAAATATTTAAGCTGTAAGTTGATCGATAATGAATTAATATTTATTATTATTATTATTATTATTATTATTATTATTATTATTATTATTATTATCATTATTATTATTATTATTATCATT
>VKHH01007466.1:0-10610 GCA_015144975.1 Epipyxis sp. PR26KG | reverse complement strand
GTTTATGATGTAGGATTGATATTTGTGTCATGAAATCTTCTGGGTATTTAAAACTAACCAAATTAATAATAATGGCTGATTTTATTTGTTTAAAAACTATCTCTAACTGATTTAAATTAAAAAAAATCGTAAAAAATAGGGTGGCCACTTTTTTTTTGAAGTCACTGTATATGTAAGATATCGCAAGAACCACGTGGAATCCAATCCAGCAAAATCCTTTTGAACAGCAATAATATGATCCAAATGCGTCCAGAATCTTCAGGATTGATCGATATTGGATTCGAACTCGTTGATTTGTTACATACCAAACGCAAAACAGCCAAACGACCATTTTCCAATCCAAATTTCGACTGAAATAACGGTTCCAATGCAAAAATTAACATCAAATCAATGAAATATAGGTAGAATTTTACCTCTTAATGAATAAATGATAATGATATCATTAGAAATGATGCTACTATCGAATGTTTTGAACAAATAAAAATTAATTACCTGCATATTATTTGGTACGTATAATATCAAAATCTGTAGATCTGCAATAGAAGGATCATTTCAACATTATTATTATACTGTATATATTATTAAATAATTAATGCAATTGAGTGGTATATTATTCTGTTTTTATAAGAAAGCCTTAAATTATTGAATAGAAGGATCATTTCAACATTATTATTATACTGTATATATTAAATAATTAATGCAATTGAGTGGTATATTATTCTGTTTTAATAAGAAAGCCTTAAATTATTGAAAACGGTATAAAAAGCCTTAAATTATAAACTATTCCTCTCTAAGCCAATACGCATTCAATGAAGTGTAAAATACAGTTGAGTTTACATGCAAGTTATCCTATAGCATATACTGTAAGCTATACGCTCAACTACATTTCAATGTTGAACCTTTTGTCGTTGATTAAGATTCTGAATGTTAGATATATACAAACATCTACAAATCATATTGGATTTGATATTTTTTTTGTTTCAAAACTTAGTAACCTATTTGATAACATTTTGTTCAAGAAAAATTACATTACGGTACTCGATGATGAACAACTCATATGATCAAATAGGGTGACTATTTGGTAACGTTCTTATACATATATGGAGCGCTCTATGATTTACCGCCGGTATAGGGTTAGAAATAATTATTTATAAAGTAATCATTAATATTTCTACATCAATAAAGCAACATATCTAATACTGAAATTAATTATTTAAAGGGCAACTATTTGAATTATTTGATCATTATAATGGGTACTAGATCACTTTTTGAATAATAAACATATTTCCAGATAATGGAATTGTTTCTTCCGTTCTTAACACAACTTTTTCTTTGAGGGTAAGAACACGAAATCGATGCATTTTACATAACTCAAATATATATGTATTAGAGTGAGCAAATCTTGCTGATGATAATAATTGCGCTCCCCAGCCCGGAACGGCTCCGTCAATCTCAAATTCATTATCTATATTAAAGGTCCTTATTTCAGCTTGCGCCAATTTCGAAATATATTGACCCATTTTCATTGGACTATCGTCCAAATCTTCTGTTGAGAATATGAAGATTCCATTATTAGTTAACACTTTCCAAATCTTTGCAAAAACCAATCCAATTTCACCAATATAAATGAGGGTATCAGCAGCAATAACCAAATCTATCATAGCATCACAACCGAAACATTCTAAAGCTTCAATTAAGTCGCAAGAAACTAAGTGACTGTAATAACCAGTTTTGCTGGAAATTTCAATCATTCGATCTGAGATATCAACTCCCGCCATTATTGAACTGTTGTTTCCAGCAAAAATTGTAGAAATGTCGAAAGTTTCTTCTGTCTTTGGGAAATATGTAATACAGCCTTCCAAAATTGTGCAAAAGGAAGCAAATATTTTACCGCACAAACCAGACCCACATCCTAAATCTAATATTCTCCAACTTCCCTTCACACCCTTATGCGGTAATTCCAATGTATGCTTCTCTTGGATGAGAGACTCTAACAGATCGTGCAATATCCAAGGTCCTCTGTAACCAAGGTGATCAACCAATTTGTTTTCAAATTTATCTGCCATTTCATCATATATTTGTTTAGCATATAAAGGGTCCATTCTGTTGGCAATGGCGCCTTCTTGAGTAAGAACAGCCAATTTTGTCTTAGCATTGAGGTCACCCAAAGCTGACAAAGATCTGTAAGTTGAAATAGCTAATTCTCTACAATCTCCAGAAATTGTTATAGCCCAAAGAAAGGACTGTGCAATAGAATCGTAACAGTCTAATACCAGTAAACGTCGCAGAAAACCTAGGGTGAAGAAAGACAACAAATAACTAGCAATAACATAACAAGTAGTATAGAATCCTAACTTTGAGAAACTTACCAATAGCAATTGAAGGATAATTAAGCATGTGGAATATCCCAGAAAGATTAAATAAAACATTTTTGTTATTGTCATCGATGCTTAGCATCGATAAAAATATTCGAACTGATGTAACCAAATCAAAATTATTATAACTTTGCATAGCTTCTTCAAACAAATGGTCACTCGCTGATTGATTGAGTTTAATACCAAAACTAATTCGAAAATATACCTTGTCTAATTCGTCAACGCCAATTATTATTGGAACTTCCTCAACATTGAACTGTTTAATTAAGGCAACTGAAACTGACATTTTACAGATTAACTCGACTCCATTAGTTATTACAGGAGCTTGTGACTCTTGACTCTCGTTCAATACAACCAAAACGAAGCTAACGACAAGCTTGCTATTATCTATTAAAAAATATGTTAGTTTTTCTTGTGCGTTTATGATATCTTCAGGACATATTAGAAAAACAAATATTTTCAAATCTTTTCTGATGATATTGATCACACTTTCGCTCATTGGACATACGGACATACAGTAAATATTATATAATTAAATAAATACCACGAAAACTGTAAGGTATAATCTTGTATACTTGTAACTGACTTGTTTAGTTTAATGAATGAATGTAATTAATTAATTAATTCATTCGTTTAATTGCTCATTAATTTATTCATTCATTAGTGTAGTACTATATGAGTCCTGTTCCACTGACTAAAGCAATCTACAACTAATTTTAGAGTTGGAGATGATAGAAGATGGAGTAAAGATACGTTTCCAATTAAAAGTATTTATTCACATTCTAATCCTAGTCAATACAGATATGCTCTGGAGGGTGTTCCAGGAGTTAGTTTTACTACAGAACAAGAATTAATGTTGCCATAATTCTTAAGTATATTAAATATTTAATTGTATTTAAATATAATTAATTTCATATAGTATAGTAATAGATGGGAATTTCAAATACAAAATATACTATTGTTCAAAATGAAGAGTATTTAATAATACTTAAACCGTCTCTCACAGGGAAAATAAGTTGCTCAAGCTTTTCATGGGAATACACAAAGTTATTGAAATTGTGCATTACATATGCCATCTCTCTCATTCGTGAAGATTTTCGGTCGTCCTCCGATATGATTTCGGTATTTGAATTAAAAATTTCTGTTCCACATTCCAACACAAGACCTTTCCAAAGCGTATTATCAACAACTATCAGTGCCCCGTCTGTCAATAGTATTTTCTTGTTATCTTCATTCTCACCCATTAAGCCTTTAAGATAATCAACACATTTCTTCTTATCTGCGTCAATGAATACACTTGAAAGCAATAATTGCATAAAATTAGAATTAATTTTAATCGTATATTAGCCCGTCAATAAAAAAACTCACAAATCAAACAAGTTATTTTCTAACTTCAAATCTTTAATTACTTTATCACAGCGATCCAATCTGAAATCAATGCGGGAAGTTAATCCAAGATCTTTGAAATATTTTTGGGCAATACTTGTCGCTCTTTCGTCAATATCACAAGTAACTATAGTACCATTCTCTTTCAACCCTTGCGCCAAACAAATTGTGGCGTATCCGGTAAAGGTACCCAATTCTAATATTCGTGACGATTTACTTAAGCTTATCAGCATTTTTAAAAATCTAATATTAAATTAGTTTGCATATTACTAGATCAAATACAATTTAAACAAGATGATAATATAATATACTGGTCGAATTGGAGTGCTAATTGATATACATATTTAAATTCGGTTAGTTTATTTAGTTTTTGGTAGATTAGTTTGTATTTTTATAAGGAGTATGCGTCATTCATAATTAATTATTTGGTGAATAAATAGTAGAAAAATAAATGTTATAAATATAAAACGCGCTTAAATGCTCCATACTATAAAATTGTCAAACAATTTTTTTGTCAAAGAACGTGTCATTCATTTGTCACTTGTATGAACATTTTGCCACGCAGTCATCGGAAGTATAATAAGAAGTCACAGAATATTAGGTTTGATTGATACCTTCCCTGCCAATGACCGCTTAACATTCTAATGGCTCCTTCACTATTATTGAAAAGATTTGCAGTATCACGTCTGAGTTGTTTTAATGATTCTGGTTCCTCTTCTGAATATCTAGGTTAACATCATGTTTAACTGTTAGAATTACAGTAGTAGTGACTGCTCTCATTAGTTACGTTCATATAAATTAATACCTTTCACAATATTCCATTAATGATGTTAAAGGTGAATTGTTTAAAGATGTACTTGAAATATTTCCAGAAATTACAACTGAGTTCATATCATCAACACCATTCGTCCTTTTTGCTCTTGTCGTTGGCAAAAGAGGTAAACTAATTTCTGAATGTGACTTCATACAGTCCTTCAATTAATCATAATATTGAAGAATATCAATGGATCTTTGTTGCAAATATTGTAAAATTTAGTACCTACCAAACTGCAGCATTCATCATACACCAGTCTGCATTTAGAACATTGAATAAACCGCACCTGTAACAATATATGAAACGATGAAGTCGTCAGTTATGCCTGGATGAGTATCAACTTACATTACATTCATGACTTTTACAATTCACATATGCATCACTCGGTAACGCACATGTATCGCACTTAGACAATATATCTTCAGTTATCCGCGCTCCAAACCTATCATCAAATACGTAATTAATACCTCGAAATTTAGACTCTTTTACGTTTCTCTCGTATTGAGATTTAGCTAACAGTTCGACTGCAACTTCCGGATCTTTCTTTAAGGTATTCACTTCGATCAACGTAACTTCATCACATCCAGAATCATCGCTTGTTTCACCAAGTTTGGCTGCATTCAGTTTTTGTTCCAGTTCTCTTGTATAGGATATAATACCACCCTTTAATCTGGCGGTGTTGTTGAAGCCTAATTTTTGTTCAAGAAAGGCATTAATTTTCACCTGATAAAGTAAGACCAGATTATAATAATTCAATATCAAAGAATACAAAGTAGAAATTGACTTACGCATCTGATACCTCCTGTGCAATAGGTCAAAATACGTTTGTCCTTTGGTATATCTCGTAGAATATCAGACAAAACAGGCCAACTATCACGAAAAAAGGTTGTATTTAGTGGAATAGAATTCTTGAACAATCCCACTTCACTTTCGTAACTGTTTCGACAATCCAAAATTATTGCATTTGAATCATCAATTGCCTCGTGCCATTGAGAAGGACTAAGAGAAATGCCTGATTTACTCCAATCTAATGGCTGATCTAATCCATCTGCTACTATTTGATCTCTAATTCTTATATGCAATGCTTTGAATGGTTTTGTTCTATTAAACTCAAATTTTGATATGAGATGATCAACATTAAGTCTGAAATTATGAAAAATTGACACGGATTTGGTCGCAGCCTATGTAGAAAGAGTTAAGTTTGATTAACAGTATTTTTTTACTCAGTCAAATGATGATAAGTATGTATTAAAATCTATATCACAGATTGATACAATAATCATCATCAACTTAGCAATTTAGTCTTCGAACTCAAGCCGAGTATGACTCACGAAGTGACAGCTACATCCAATTTCATCACTTATCGACCTTCAGCTAACTCTCAAAACCCGAAAAGCACTCTACTAACTATAAAAGTTTGTGAGTGGGATGATCTATGAGAGTTAGAGCCTATCCTGCTAAAGATTATATTGGAGTCGTCGTATGTCATATTGGTGTAGTTGATTGTGATTTTGGTGATTGTTGTATACATATTCACCAATTTGAAGTTAAATGATGTCAGCAAACATTACCTTAAAACAACTAACTGTATTAGTTGGAATAGCCATTTGTGCATTTACACCCTCACGAGCTACATATACTCTACCATATGTCTTAAATGGACGCCACAATAATTCGAGTTCTTTCGCAAAATTTTCTGGATCTTGAATATTGCTGAAGCCATAGAAAGACACCATTGTAAACGAATCACTTTCCAATGGATCTGGCATATTGTGAAGATAAGCTGGAAAAAAATCAGATGGAGGAAATATCCCAGGGTTGATGTCGACATACAATTGCAATGAGAAAAGTGATTTAGCAGTAAGTTGCTTCAACATAGTCGCAGCTAAGCAAAACATTTCATATAAATAATTAGTCTAATTGCAAACCATGCTCAACAGTTTGAATATGCTCAGCAATTTGCATACATTAATTTATTTTCGTGAAAAGCTATTACCTGTCTCATCCGTTTCAAATTGCTTTGGCAATGAATTATCTCCAGTATGACGATAGCGCAAAATGTAATTCTTCCCAGATAGTGTAGGAATCCGCTTTTCAATTAAAGTTTTCAGTGAACTTGTATCCATTGTGGAAATAATTTCTTCTTTAGATGATATCAGCAACCGCGATTTCTTTTCATTATCTTTCATTCCTAAATACTGCAATAATACACGATCCACGTAAATATTTGCAACGATAGGCTTATTTTCAATTCTTTTATCTGAATCACTAATAGATTTTGTTCGAATTGAAAATACACGTCTAAAATACGAAGACATTCTCATTACATTTGTTCTATCAACCAAAAATACGTAACATTTTCTTATGGATATCATCGAAATAACAAATAAAAACCACTTCATTAGTATGTTTTCTACTATACTAATTCTGGAAAGTGTCTCATCTTTAGAAGGAATATAAGATATAAGATATAAGGAATATGTGAATTTTTCAGGTTTTGACGTGAGTTGCCGAGTGCAGTTCTTATAAATCTTGTCTAAATCCAAACCAGCCCGAATACAAATCGTCGTTAGATATTAAGGTAGCAAAACCAAACATATGGCGAAGAAGTGTTTTCGTTGTTGATGAATAAATGAACAGTTCCAGGAGTGCTACAAAATAAAGGGGGCTCTACAACATTATTCATTCATTTATTCATTAAACGAAACTGCACAATATGAAACGGAATATTGATTTTTTTATAACGTTACTTGAAACATTAAAAATCATTGAAAATTGCAATCCAATTGATAGATAATAATGTAACTGAAACAACATAAAAATAAACAAACTTAACAAATAAATATTAATAAAATTAAAAAGATCAAACTATCAATCCTGGTTTTGTGATTGTGTTGGTATCATTCGAATTAAATTTAAAAGATATCATTCGAATTGAATTTATAATAAAGATACAATTATTCAATTATTATTTAGTTATTTATTACAACACAATATAATAATCAGTAAAACTTTGTCGTATATTATACTAATTGAAACTTTAAAATGAGCAATAAAAAATCAAGTTTGATATTTGTGAACAATTTTGAACTTATGGAAGACATTGTAAATGATTCTCCACGACACAATCATAACAAAAATTACCCATCAAAAAGGGGAGTCTCTCTCGGTGAAAGTACTGATACTACAGTTGAAACCGCTGAAAGTTTACTCAGAGAACGACGAGCTGCGCAAGATCACCAAACAAACAGTTTGATGAAACAGAATATTCAGAAAACGCTCGAGAAACTAGCAGTAAAGCAAGAACAGCGTTTTCCTGTTCTCTTAACGAAAGTCGATAATGCAAATACGTTTTTGAATGCTATTGAAAAAGACATAAACTTACATGAAGAAACGCAAAGAAATAAGACAAGGCGACAGTTTGAGGAATGGAATTTAAATGTTCATGGTGATATTCAGGTAAATATGTCTCAGGATATAACTATCGTTATTAGCAATATGATTATGTTTGTGATTGTAGAAAAAGATATCCAAACAAGTCAATTCCATTGATAGCAAAGAGTTAAACCGTTTACGAAATGAAGATTTCGAAAAATTTTTAAACATTACCAATAGGTACTAATAGTATAAATCCTTATAAAGTAGCTTTCATTCTGTAACAAATTTAACTGTATTTGAAGGAAACCGTCAATATTTCGCGATATCATCATTGAATCAGAATGTAAGTTTAATTTTTTAAATGTATAGTATCGTTTGGTGATTTAAGATTTATTAATGCTTTATAGACGATCCTTTAGAACCCAATCGACGTTCTATAAAAGCGAGAACAGGTTTGCTGAAAGATCCTACTCATTTAGATGAGTTAAAAGCGAAAGAAGAAGCATCCATGCTTGGGGCTTCTACAGGAATTAATCTTCGCAAACAAAATATTCTCGGAAAAGAAACTTTAAACGTGGAGCTTTGGGCAAGTGGTAAAATTGAGGCCACCCCATATGGAACTTTTGCAAGAATGATGAAATATAATAAAGGAGAGGAAAATAAACCAAAAGTAGTGAGCGCAACGATGAAGTCAAGCATTGTTTTCGATCATTTCACATTTCCCACAGGTAAGGAAGCAATCTTGAGTGAACTTCCAAAAGGAAAGCGAATACATCCCACAACAATTTATTCAGACCCGGGTCGAATATTTGGTGCAGCATTGCCTAAAGAGGCAGAGGCTGAAATTGCTGCTATCAAGCCACCAGAAAACTATTCGTGGAATAGTCGTAGTAATGGATAAAGACATGATTCTATTTGATAAAATCAAATTGTCGACAGCGCTGTATATGCTGCAGTTTTCCATCATCGTATCATCGTAATTTACTATTATCGAGAGTAATTGAAATTAAAATTGTAAATTCAACTGAGTTATTTGTTTAAACCATCAAATTTTTGCTTAATAGTTGTCTCAAATCATATAAAACTAAAACTAAATTGACTATTTCTAATGTATTTTTCGATAGTCCAACAATATTCGTTTTGCTTTTTCGTAAACACCTAGATAAATTGTTGTAAATGGTAGAAGCCATAATACACGAGCAAATGATCCGACAAAAAGTCCGTTCATCCCTCCAGCTTTATAAATGCTAAGAAACATAAAATGCCAAAAATTATTGCAATGGTTTTGAATTCCAAGAAAATAACTCACCTTTGAAAAGCACCTACTACACCACTGTATTCACTTGCACTTGTTGATTGCATCATGAGTTTAGTTTTTATCAGATCTAGAGGAGTGGTTAAAAATCCAGTAATCGCTCCTGTAAATGCAGCTGCGAGTAACTCATCTCTTTGAACAAGATTATCAGACGTTTCAGCTCCCCGTAATTTCACAAATAACGACTTAGTTGCCTCATAAAGCCCTAGCTCAAGCATTGTATATGGAACATCTCTTACCAAGGTTGCATAATATCCAGCAAATAAACCTTTAATACCCTCATCTTTTAAAATGGATTTCAATACAACCGTAACAGATTTAACCTTAATACAATTAAATTTAGATAAAATTATACACTGAGTATCATTCTTATGAAAATTACCGATCCTGCTTGCAGTCGAGTCTTCAATACTTCTCCAGGAACTAGCAGAATTGAACAAGAGACCATGGCACCTGCTGCACAGATAAAGTTCGTCAAAGAAGAAAACTTTTCTGGTAAAATTTTCTTAAGCTTAGTTCGTGATAATTCAAAAGTGGCAAATTTAACTGCTCCGCTTAATCTATTATCATATAATTTATGCGATATTTTTAATTTTCTTGGATCAATAGATAAGGTGCGATAGATTCAGAAATATTTACACATCACATACCCATCAGCAATTAAATAAGGACCAACTCCTTGATAAAAGCCTAAAATTCCTTGCTTTAAGAAAATTTGCTTCGAAGCTTTCAAAAACCCAATTGCTGTTGCTGTAGAATCGCAATATATTCAATTTTAATGTGAACTAATAAAACATGAAAATAAATTGATTGGTACCAGAAGCTTGTTGTGTGATTTTAATCGTATCAATGGGGTGCATAACAAAATCGCCAAACATGGTGGAAAATGCACCACATAGGCATAATTCTAAAGCATTTAAAGAATATTGACACTTATTATCAAAATTTTCCTGAGTAGCTACTATCTTAGCAGCATTTTTTTGACCAATGTAGTGTTTTTTAATAGGAATAACTGTCAATGGGGTGGATATTACATAAGTAAAGAGAGTCCAAGATAGAAACAGTAAACACCTTAACATATAGAGCTTCAAATTTGCTTTACTCATACGTCAGGCAGTATAGCAGGATGCAGGATGCACGATTGTTGTGAAGTATTATATCTAGTTTCAATAATATTATATCGGACAACAATTGTCTTCAAGATATCAGGATAGTATTAACTTATTTATGTACTGTATTGATGGCTATTATATTAAAATGTACGGTAACGTAAAAACTGGTTAATTGTCGGGACGCACTTGCGATAATTGACGTTTTATTCGACTTTTGCGAATGGCATCTT
>VKHH01007464.1:0-10611 GCA_015144975.1 Epipyxis sp. PR26KG | reverse complement strand
TAATAATAATAACAATAATAACAATAATAATAATAATAACAATAATAATAATAATAATAATAATAATAATAATAATAGCAGTTTAAATATGGATATTAAAGGTGTTCCATGCGGACCTCGTCCATCTTCTCCTCTTATGATTTCTCATTCATCTTTGCATAAACTTACCATAATAAATAATGATATCAATGCGATTGCTACGAATAGCATGCATCATAGTATAGGTAGCCAATCATCCATCGATTCATCATCATTAAGTATTATAGGGAGTAAGCAAGGGGTTATCACTAGTCTTGATATGAATTATAATGATAATAATATAAAAGATAAGATTTTTGTGGATCCATTGGCATCCTTGTCGTTAGATAAGATCGATAGTTGTATCGTGGATGGAATTATGAATAGTATTATGGACATTGACATCACATATTATAATCAATATAATAATAATAATAATAATAATAATAATAATAATAATAATAATAATAATAATAATAATAATAATGATTCAAAGGGTAATAATAACACAAAGTATAATTATAATTATTATGATGCTAAAAGAAGTATAAATGATAATAATCCGTCAATTGTTTCGTTTCCATCGATTGTAAGTATGTCTTCTAATACTGATTATTATCATCCATTTGAAGCATTGGAGCCAATCATAAAAGATATTGATAATATTAATTATGATAGTACTACTACTACTAATAGCGATGTTCCAGACGAATTATCTCTCTTGAAGTCTTCCAAAGGGAAAGAGTTAGAATGGTGGGATGAAAATCATTATCGAAAAAGCATTAATAATATTAATAACAGTAATAATAATAATAATAATAACAATAGTAATAATAATAATAATAATAATAATGTTTCAACACCAAGCGATGATAGTTACCAGATCATGTTAACGCCTATTCGTCCAGTGGCTCCGTCACCCTCACATGTGAAATTGTCGAATAAACGATCTTTAATTAAATATATTAATAAATGAGAGGACATCAAATAATTGACATCGTTATTATTAATTAAATTAAAATGGTCATAATAAAAAAAAATTAAATGATTAATAATATTATATTTATTATAATAATTACTATAATTTGTTAAGTTTTGTAATTTTATTGCTTGTCATATCATAAAATTACTATAAACTATATTAGTAGTAATAAAAGAGTTATATGATGATAATTATATTAAAAAATGACTGATATTATATTAATTAATTATGTATTGTATTCCTTATAATTATATTATTTATGTTTGTTCTTTTTATATTTTGTATTTATATTAATTATTATTATAATAATCGATTATGGTCTTTAAAAATTATTTATTATATTTTCTAAATAATTCTCATATAATTATCAGATAATAAAATTAAAATTCTCATATAAAAATTAATTGATGGTAAAGAATAAAATTTGACAGACATTTTCTTTTTTTTTCTATAGTATTATTATTATTTATACTCAATCATAATTATTATTAATCGAATATAATTATAATTATGGATTATTATCTGATATTGTACCGACTTTAATGTCTCCTAAAGATATCCTTCGAGTTGGTATTATAATCTATCATAGAAATCATATATCTTGTGATCAGGGACATAAAAATATTATATAATAAAATATATAAAATAATTTTATTATTAATTTTATTATTTTAATTATATTTTCATATACCATTATTATATGTAAAATAAATAATCAAAAATTATAACGACAATAATTGTTTATTTAATGATTAACAAAATAATACTAATAACAATAATAAAAATAATAATTATTATTATTATAATAATTATTATTATAAATATGAAGCTATTTAATCAATCATCATTTTCTCCATCACATCCTTCTGCTCTTGGATCAATTTCACATATTCCTAATGGTTTAAATTTAGAACCCCCTGGGAATCCAATTGCTTTTGTTTTGAAAAATGTTAAAGTTGGAATAGTTGATTTCTTCGGATCATTTGATATAGCAGCAACAAATTGATAGGTTATATGAGATGTACCAGGCGGTACACTTTTTATCATAGCATATTGACCAGAATCAGATCTGAAGTCAGGATTATTAGGTAAGACACTATTACCAGCATCATTTTCTTTCACAAATCCATACACACTAACATCTGTTAATGTCGTTGATTTCTCAGGATTTGTTACATCTGCTTCGACTTCAACACTATTAGCATATTATTTACCGTATATGAATTATATTTTATATAAATTAATATGGCAAATAATTATTATATAAACCAATAATAATAATGATATAAATGATAATAAAAAATAATTAATTATTATAAATTTATTATTATATAAACAAATAATCATTTGTATAACATTACAGAACAATAAAATAATTGTTCTTACCATATTGGAAAGAGACCTTCCATTGCCTGAAAGTAAGAAATTATTGAAGGGATATTATTAGCATAAATCGAAAATATTAAATATCAGATTATAATTTATTAAATAATCATTGATTTGTTACAAACAAATACACTCAGTAATAATTATAAGCCTTGTAGTTGACAAAATTCAAAATAAAATTAAGTGTACTAAACGAAAGTATCAACTCATCACACATAGTAAATAAAATAATTGCAATTACATACCTTTTGTCCAGGCATTATTGGTTTTTGTCCGTTGCATAATTCAACAATTCGATAATTCGTAATTTTCAGATCAACTGATGCTGGTCCAAATGCATATACAGGATCTATCAATAAAGGACTACCGGAAAATAAGCTAAGAGCAATACTGCATGATGTTATAGATTTGGTGAACTTGTGAAATAGGGAAGGTTTGCTAAGTTTCACGCTTGCAATGATTGAAGTGTCAATAAATATTGCTAGGTAAATTATGATGCAATACGTTAACTTGTTCATATTTTAGGAAAGTATATCGATTAAATCAGTAAGTTGGAATCAACAGTAGTAGCAAATGATTTTTGTGATTGTAATTGTTGCCATATATAATAAATATTTTTTATTTCATTAATTAATTAAAGTTGAATCACCTTTTTTCTAAAATTGATATAAAACTAGTTATGCTGTATAGAATTGTTATTGTTGGTTGTGAAGTGCCATTGATCTACGCTTGTTTTCAATTTTAAATCCTGTTTATCAAAACTTAATTGTACTACATGATATTGATTCGATATTTTGCATTTTTGCTGTAGTCATGCTGTAGTTACATATTACATAGTAACTTATTCATACGTCGTTCGTTCCACAATGTCCATAATTTGTGTTCAATATTTTGTCTCCATTCTACTGTCTTAGATCGGAATGCTTATTCAGTTATTTTTTATTTCATATTTATTTTCAGAATTAATATCATACAATAATAAGTACCAATTACATTGGCTAAACAGATTTTATGTAAAAAAACATTTTCTTTTAAATGAAAATTGGTTTGTTAAACGGTATAGTTGCGAAGTTTATTGTCCAGAAATATCATATTCGTTTCCTATATCACTTGCCAATGATACTTCTTATTATCCACCAGTTATCTACCATATTAAAAATGATGTTAACTATCCGAAACTATCGTTGATGATTGCTTCAGAAACGAAACTACCTATATCGTATATTAATGAACTGATCAGTTTTGGATCCGTTTATCTTACTAAGTCAAATCCAGATTTTATGTCAAAGAATTCTAACAGAAAAGGGCGAAAGAACAGTGAACAAATTACTAATTGTAAGTTTTTTTGTCATATTCAATGAATCATAATTAAATGTCCTATAAACTAAAAATAATAATTGTCAATTCTTTGTGAATATTATATTATCACTATGTTGTTTTATGATAGTCTTATCATACTAAATACTGGTTATCTTAGGTGTGAATCGTGTGCTAGAAGATATTCCTGATATTCCAATAGGATCCTATTGTAGAGTTCATGCAAATCCTAGAAGATATCATATATATAATAATATACATTTTTTGAAATCAATACAATATATCAACAAAAACTCTGATTATATTATAATTAATAAACATTATGGAATTCCAACTCATTCAACAATCGATAATTATCGAGAAAATGTATTACATGGAATTAATAGTGTAACTAACAATACATTTGCTTTAACTGTTACTTCTAGATTAGATTGTTGTACTTCTGGACTATTATTATTAGGAAAATCATCTTTTGCTGCTAGTATAATAAATAAATTTATAAAATCAAAAAGTATCAAAAAAAATTATAAAGTATTATCAAATAAAAAATTATCTATTGGTAAAATGATTCATTTATATCATAAAAGGAAAGGAAATGATAAACCACATTTATTAAAAATAATTAATAAATCTGATATTGAAAATCTATTATATTATACAAATCCATCATTTGAAATAAAAAACAAATTATTTAATATCATATCAACATTTGATAATAAATATAGTCATTATAATTATAATAATTTAACAACTCAAGTATTATTAGATAATCCAATTTTAAAAGATGTTTTTCAATTATTAGAAAGTGATGATAATTATAAACGAATTGATGCTATGCGAGGTAATAGAAATAATAATAATCAAACAGAGCAAGTAATAGCTTATAATTGGCAATTAGCAGAATTAGATATCTTATCGTGTAATCGTGTCCATAAAAGTATTATTGATATTCATGTGTTTAATTATAATGATAACGATAATAATCACCATACTCACCATAATAATAATTATAATTATAAGAACGATAATAATGATAATGAGAGTAGTAATAATGAAAATTATGATAACGCAAATATTAAAAATAAAAAAATATTTTTAAGAAATAGAAAGCAAATAATTAAAAGAAAAGAATTAGATTTTGATGATATTGATAATAATGGCGATAATGGTGATAACGAAGACTATTATTATGAGTATGACGTGAGGCTGGTCACTGGTAGAACTCATCAAATTAGGTTGCAATTTTCTGCCATGAAATGTCCTGTTATTGGAGATACTAAGTATGCTCGGTCAAGCGGATTATTTTACAATGAAAATAATAATAATAATAATAATAATGAATGGTTTGGTGCAGATTCGTTATGGTAATTACTATCGATGATAATAATAACTGTTGTATAAATATTATATATGTCACGACCTTAACTATATTATTATTATTATTATTATTATTATTATTATTATTATTATTATTATTATTATTATTATTATTATTATTATTATTATTGTTATTATTATTATTATTATTATTATTGTTATTGTTATTATTATTATTATTATTATTATTATTATTATTATAGTTATTATCACTCATTTTTTATTAATTTGGTTATTAAAAATATTTTATGCCTATATTATAGTATTGGTTTACAATGTAATGAATTATTATTTCCTGGGAATATACTCAATATTGAAAAGATGAATGAAGAAATGAGTGCAAATGATAATATTAATATTATTTATAATGAAAAACAAAATGATACATTATTATCCCTTTCAAAACCATTTTGGAGAAAATAAGAAAATTGAATTTATTTGGAATCAAAAACTGATATTAGAATATACATATGATTCAAGATGATGACCAATTGATGGACAAGATTCTCTCTCATAATCACAAATAAATAACAGTTCGCGTATATGAAAGTAACGTAAAATGATACATATGATAATTGAAACTGATTCACTATGTAAAACATTTGTGAAGCAAACCATAAACAATTGGGAATATTATGCTAGAAGTAATTTATACTTAGTTCTTCTTGGTATATAAAGCACATACTGGTACATAGATGCAATATCGTACAACATACAATAGTACACTTCATTTCCTGCCTTTGAATGATTCCAATCTGTGATAGCACTCATAATCCTATACCTAACTTACACATTCACATTTTAAACTACTTGAAATTGTAAATACAGTTTTGTAAATTTAGACTTTGTAATTCTTCCACTTATTCTATTCTTGAAATATTTCCAATCCACTTTACTAAATCAGTTATAATTACTTATAACATAATATTTATTTATTGCAACTGTCTATATAGTATCAGAGCAACTAAAATATAGATATCTACTGTGCAAGTGTGAATACCTACATCATATAAATATGTTAAATCCAATACAAAAGTACTATAACGGCATAATTATAACAATAGCACTTATCAGGAAAGCACTTTCTGAAAATAGTCATCAAACACAGCAATATTATGATTATATTAAGTCGGTTCGAAGTCCAATGAATGTCGCAATGCTTCTTCGCTTCGCAATTATCTGTAGTCCTTGCAAAGGTAGATTGTAAAACTCGAGAATCGCGTTCACACTTCTTAAGCTTAAGTCATAGAGAGCAGTTCTATTTGCAGGGAATTGAGGAGGAAGTTCATGTACATCGTTTACTATATTCCTTTTGAACAACGGAAAGATTGGCGATTCTGGACCAGTAGCCATAAAGTTTTGCCTTCTAATTGGACCATTTTCAACAGCCAACTCTATAATATTAAGTCTTTGGAGCAATAACTGATGACTATTATCTAACTGAACGAGGAGTTGTTGTTGCTGCTGTTGCTGATGAGTTAATTGAATGAGGAGTTGTTGTTGCTGAGTTGCAAATTGAGTAAACCAAAGAGGTGCTACCGCTTCTGGGGCCAACAATTCCACCATCTATAGGAATAAAGCAATAATAATAATGCTTTTGTTAATGGAGATTGAGATTTGAACTGAAATATGATGTAAATTATGGAATTTTTGGATAATATAATTAATACCTGATGTTCTGCGATAACTGTATTGGCAACTTGAGCAAGTGTAACTTGATCAGCATTATTCCGTCGAGCTTTTTTGGTAGCATTGGCAAACATTGCTATTTCGCCTAACATTTCATGGCTTATTTGACCATTCAAATTTGGTGGGTTAATATGGACATCTATAACATCTATCTGATGAAGTTGTTGATGCATATCAACAATTTAATCTGCAAAAATCAACAGGAAATTGGTATTCGTTACAGTAGCCTTGTATATTTATACTGTATAATAATAACAGGAATAACTATTTACATTATTTGTATTCGTTGCAGTATTCCGTATTCTAGTCTCGGTACCAGACGTTAATTCAACCAATCATTTTTTGAAAAATACTTGTAATAACTATAAGTAATTGACGCTCCGATTAGTTCATTGAACTATTATAATGATTTAATAATTAAATGCGTTGTTAATAAGATTTATTAGTTTGTCTTTAATAACAACCTGTCG
The DNA here is from genome assembly GCA_015144975.1 of Epipyxis sp. PR26KG. Lineage (NCBI taxonomy): Eukaryota > Chrysophyceae > Chromulinales > Dinobryaceae > Epipyxis > Epipyxis sp. PR26KG. Next base: position 3,372 of record VKHH01007464.1, on the reverse strand, counting down.
TCCCACATTTATTAAAAATGTGAACAACTATAATAATTTAATATATAATAATAATAAAATAATAATTATTATTATTAATAATATATAACTAGTATAGATTGTTTAAAATTTACCTTATCAACCCATCGTACTGTTAAGTTGCAATATTTACCAGTACAGTGTAGTAAATTTCTTAGTACAATGCGCAGATAATTAATATTTATTTGTTCAAAAAAGAGGTCCAGTTGCAAACAATACTTATTCAACAAGAATAATGAGTATCTTACATTCTTATGTAACATGTATTCTAAAGCTATATTGGAAATGGATGCAAAATGTTCGACTCCAACTTTAATAATTTTGGTTTAAAGTATGATCGTTTTATTCACTGTTTTACTACCGTTGTTATCAATGGAATAAATACGAAATCTGATTTTCTACATTGGTTATAATACTAATAAAATCAACCTCTTTGATATTGGAAATGATTTTCTGTTTTGTATTCCATTCAACTGAATTTCCAATTAACATTGGTGGTTTTCCTACACTTACAGGTGACAGGAGTGATGATTTGCATGGTAAACTAACTTTTTACTTTTACTTTTAACTTTTACTCGTAAATTATAATATAACGCATTAAATGTTCTTTATTACTATAACTCAGAATAATTTTATATTGTTTATCACACGCTATTCAATTAATCTTTTAGTTAACAACCATTAACCACAAGAAATATTATAAAAGGCTTTAAATAATACAATTTATTTAAATAACTACAAATAATTAGCTCTTGTCGTCCTAATCTCTAGTAGTGGAAAATTGTTGCTGTAATTCCCACAACGATTAGATAATTTTGTTGGAGAAGAGTTATCTACAGCTGATTTGAACAAGCATCAGTTTAGACTTTTTTTGGAAAAAATATTCTGCTTTATTACTTTCAATTGGACGGTACAAAATATTTTGAGTGATCTTGGTTATAAAAATTGTAGCAACGATTTTGAGTTAGTTAGTCAATGTGTTGCAGTGTATGATGATTGATGAATGGATGATGAAAAAGTTTTTTTAAAAAACTGATAAAAACTCTACTTGTTTATTGACCTCTTTGTATCATCTACACTGCCAACTCACTTCTTACTTACTCTCCTATTGTACCTTTTATTTTGTTGTTGTTTGTTTTGTCCGCTTGGCTCTATTATCTTCATTTGTTTATTTTGAGCGCTCATTTGAATGGACATTTGATTTTATCAGTTTTTTCTCTGTTTATATTTATAAATAATCGAATGATCACGTACTATTTTCAGAACTTGCTAGATAATTGTGTTGTTGAAAATGTCAATTATTGTATTTTGTTTTCAAGGAAAAATAATTAGACAACAGTTTGATAAACTATAAATTTAATAATCATCTCATAGTAACTATTATTATCACAGTATTATTATGATAATCTAACTCCTCGATGATTGTTGCTGATTGAAACACGCAGTTTGTCAAAATTTATTCTGCAAATTTTATGACTTTTATATTTATGATTATATAAATAAGAACCTTAGGTGAACATACGTTTATTAAATGGTAGTAGTATCAATGAACCGTTCATGATAATTAAGCAATTCAGTATAACAACAAAATGCAAACATAATATCATTTACAAATCTCAACAAAATTTAAGAATTTAACATAATAAGCAAATTTATTGTATAATATATTGTCTGATAATTTATTTAGTAGTTAATAAAGTTATATTTAGATTATAATAAAACAAAAATCAGAAATCGGAAAAGGTAGGTTAGCCTAAATAAATATTTGACCGATCTTAAGTTCAAATTATCTCACCGAGTGTAAATCCAACTCAGTAAAAATAAAATTGCAATGTCTAGTGAGTCCAATAAAAGTCATAAAAACATAATAATAATCATAATAATAATCAATAGTCTTTTAGTTAATATGGGGAACTGTTATATTAATAGAATCAATTATATTTATAAATATTTAATTTTTAATAATAATAATAAATTTACTCTTCAAAACCTAAATCATTAAATATATGTGTTATTTTATTATCTTCATTGAAATGAATTTCAAGTGTTCCATAAAACGCATGTCGTGATGGTTTTAATTCGATTTCTTTTTTACTATCATAATTAATACAATCTCCTACAGTCAATGGAGCATAAACCATTTCATTATTAACATTTTCATCGGTAATAGTATCTTTAAATATTGTAGCTTGATGTGAAAACCATTGTAGCATAGGAACATTATATAATTTCGTTCCTAAAAACTTTACTTTTGCTACAATTTTACTTTTTTTTGAACTAGTAGATGTTATTAGACAAGCATTAACTACTTCCATGTATTGATCTGGAATCAAATGTTTCATTGATAACAGAAATTTCCATATATTTAATGGACCATCAATAAACACGCTAGCTTTGATATCACCAGTTTTGACATGATCGACAAAATCAAAATCAGGCGTGTAATGCTTGAAAACCAATTGGAAATATTTATCTGATCCACCATCATTGAAAACGTTTGCCAATTCATAAATAAACTTTTTGCGAAAATCGATTGGAATTTTTTTAGCTAATTTAAAATGGCTTATTTTTTTCTTGTTGTTGTTATCAATGTTGTCCGTATTGATTCTCTTTGACTTCGACTTCAATTTTAATCCAGTCAAATCCACAGTAGAAAATGATTTATCGATCGCATCAGTAGATGAACTGAAACTATGAGGGAGTAATTTACATGATATTAGATTATCATTGAATATGATTGAACCATGTACAGTATATAAGATTATCATTGAATATGATTGAACACATTACCTATGCACATGGGATTCTGCATCGAATTCGAAAAAATGCGAAATATTTCCAGACATAGAAAGATATTCATTTTTTAGCATTTTAATATGATCTAAAAATGATTTACGGTATATCCAAAGTAAAGAATAGAATTGCTGTTAAATAGGATATTATACCTAAAGAACCTAAGGAAGTGGTAATTACTCTATCATCCGCCACATCGACAATCTCCATCGGAACATCAAAGTCAATCAAATCAAAATCAAATTTATCAAAGTCTTCCATCATATGTAAAAATAAATTTAGAATCAATATGGAATACTTATGTTTATTTTATTTGCGGGAAACGGAGATTATGGTTTAAATCTTTAAATCTTTAATATTTTAATCATTAGCAATAATATGATTAAAGTTGCAAATAAGTTTGAAATAAATTGATCATGAAATATTACACCATACTGTAGTTACACTATAAGTTACAACAACACTGAACAAACTGAATCACTACTGTGTTGGAATTATAGGTTTTCAATCCTATATATTTATTTATTCCAGTTACAATTACCGTGAAATTATTTATTCAAT
>VKHH01007463.1:0-10613 GCA_015144975.1 Epipyxis sp. PR26KG | reverse complement strand
AGCACACATTATGATTATTCGTATATATATAATTCACTTATTATCTTTAACATGCATTACAGATATTATAGCCACTACTATAACTATTACCTAGAATTATTCCGGGCCCCCGAACCGCCGGTACCAATAATTCCAACATGATATTGAAATGTTTTAATAATAATGTGTTAAAATTTCATGTACGTGAAATAAATGAATGAATGAATGAACGAATGAACGAATGAATAAATTAACGAGCAAATCATGCATAAAGAGGAACAAGCTATATAGAACAGCCCTCTGAAGCTCTACTTAAAAAATCTATACATGAATCCCCACAGCGGGCGAATTGACATTTCATTTTTTTTGGCGTATTGGGTTTTCTTGGTTGCTCTTTTTAATTTGACTTTCAGTTTGATCAGATTTAAGAGTTGTCAAATTTTACTAATATTATGTTGAGTACAGGCAGTACTGTAAAGTTATTATATTTGATTATAGTTTGATTGAATTATAGTCTGGATTATCCTGACATATTCTTGAATACACAACGACCACAACAATTAATTAACTTCTGAATAGTCAGTTCGGTATCTAATACTACAGTAGGTACATATGCCAATACTATCGTCTAATTCCGATATTAATGAAGTTAATTTGTTACTTAAATGCTATAAACTCGTCATAAATTTATCTTATCTGTTATACTTGAAAAAATTAACTGCTCATAAAAATCATAAATACTCAACAATAACATAATATGAGTTTGCGACATATTTTTTCAAGAATCTTGATGAGTACTATGCTTATGATGATCCTTGCAAAAAATATGGTTATTAGATATGAATTAACCGCAGAATTAGGTATTGAAGATAAATGCACAATTTAATTATTGAAAGATTTTGATTATAATAATTACAATTCATAATATTAATCATTTAAAAATCCAATTTCAATTTGAATCTCATTTCATTCAACTGTTCATTAATAATAACCATAATAATTAACAAAACATAAAAGTTGTTTTATTTGATGTTAAGATATGTTCACATCGTTTCGTTCCAACTATTCTCTCCAATGCCATTTTCTCATATTTATTACATAAAACCAAACATGATAATTCATTATTATTTGTATCTTCTTCCATTTTATCATGTTGGTTTGTAAGTATATTCACAAATTCAGGATAAAATTGTGCATATTCAGGAAGTGAATAAAATACTAAATGTTGAGCACCTCGAATTGAATATCTCCTATTAAAATGCAAAAAATGAAACAAATTTTGAAATAAAAGTAAAATGTGGAATCAAAAATAATCATAATGTTTATTTCCTACCAACATTCTCTACTAATACTAAGAGATAAAGATATATAAATAAAATGATATTTAATTGATTTTTTATATCAAAAATATAACAATTTGTGAAGTGTGAAGAGTTTTATAGTAGACAACTGATTTAATTATTATTATATTTAATCCATAATCTTTCCCAGGATAAATATTAATGAGCAGCTCAGATCAAGGAGTCTAACATTAACTGAAGAAAAATCATCAATAATTCGATAAAATCGATCAGTTATTCTTTCTATCATCATTGCTACTCATCAAATAACTCACACTATGTAAAGTATATAATTATATAAAATCTAAAAAATATATTTTAATGACCTGTAAAAATGAGCTCTTCCACTATACAACAAAATATCAGCTGTACCATGATAAAATTTCGATCTACCACGGGATATTTCACTATCACGACTATACTCACATACATATACAGCATTAGCTTCTTGTTTCATTAAATAATTCCGGATTTTAATATAACTAAAATAAGATGGAGCAATTATTAAAGTATGAGATTGTTTTAAACGTAAAATATGAGATAGAATTTGTTCAGAAAAATATTGGAATCGATCATCTTCAAGTGAAACATATGATTTAATTGTTGGAATAAGTTGAAATATTTGTTTTACATTTGGATTATATACATTAATAATTGATCCATCATGATAATTTACTTTTGTTCGAATTTTGCCTGATTTACTTTGAGAATATTCTCGATGAAATGCTAAAATATCTGGTTCATTTAATGATGAGTCAATAATTAATTGACGATGATATATACTTTTTCCATCTAAAAAATATGGTCTAATTCGTGAATAATCAGTATTAACTGTACTTTCCTGATGTATAGGAAGTTGGTTTGTATGTTTCAAAATGAAATTAACATGATCCCAATTCTGCATATACATTACATCTGCTTGATATAAATATACCATTTCAATTGAAGATAAAAAATCATATGATAATCTTGATTCATTATTTTTTATTTTCAATGATTTATCATTTTCTATTGTTAATCTTAAACCAATAGGTGATGCAATAATAATATCAGAAATAAAAAAATCAGAAAAAAGACGAAGATAAACTCCTTTTTCTGCACCACTACCTTTACCATGCCCAGGATTGACTTGTATACCAATCTATAAGGTTATTACAACAAAAATATTGAATAAACGACAATGTTATTATTATTATAATTATTATATAATAAAAAATTATTATTGTTACAATACGATAATAGTAAATAATGTTATAATTATATAATAATAAATTTATTATTATTATAATAAATTTATTATAATTATAACTATAATTGTTATAATAATAGTAAATAATATAATTGTTATTATAATAATTACTTTAAAATCATCATCAATATTTTGATTTAAAAATAAGTTTTTCCAATCTTCTGGTTTGGTTTTATCTTGTTGATTTTTCTTTTCTGTAAATTCATCATTTTCATCTTCAGGTACATTGAATTCATTCTCTAATTTATCTAAATTTGATACGGATGTATTTTCACCTACAGTATGAATAATAAATAATAATAATTTAATATTTTTATAAATAATAATCGAAAATACTAATAATTGATATCATCAATTTCTATTTCTTCCATAACACTCATAAAATGATAATGTAACACATCGAAAAAAATATACGATTTAAAAAACTATCAAAACGATTATTTCCGACTCAAATAGAAACTATTGTTACAAAAATAATTCTGACTATTAAAAATAATAATTTGAAAATGTATTAATAATATTACCAAAAATATGAATCATATTTTCAATCAATGTTTTTGCTACTCCACGAAATGGACATAATATTAAGACTCGTGGTCTACAAAATCCTTGATCACAAAATGCTTTATCATCATCAAGTTGAACATTATATTTATGATCAAAATTAGTAATAATTTCTTTATTTTTCTTTTTATTTGATCTTGTCTTCATTCCATCAATATTTGAATCTGACATAACAACTGCTGCACTTACCAATGCTTCCTTTGATCGAGCTTTTAATTTTTGATTATGTTTCAACACTTTTGCTCTGAAAATTATGAAATAAATTGAACGAAAAATTCAAATATATTTGTGCAATAATGGTTAACAACAATGCATTAGATCCTATACATTACCTTGCTTTCACTGTATGTGTACAAATATGAACAAGTGTTCCAAATAATAAATCCTTTTCCACAAATCCTACTTTTCGTTCTAATAATGCATCCGTAAAATTGATTAAATATGGCATAACTCGAGAAGCAAGATTTCCAAAGTTTTCTAATGAATGTGTTTTCCATAGTTTATTTAGATCTGGTAGATTAGATATTGAAGTGGCTGCGGAATTTTTAGGTTTTGCATCAACTGCCACTGAAGAATATAAACTATGATCTTCAATTTCATCAACTAAATTCATTTTATTATTATATTTTGAATCAATATCTTCACTTGTATTAAAGTACCACGAATGAATGGAACATAAATTAGTATTGTCATTTGGTATTAACTCTTGCTCCTCATCATTTGCTTCAATCTCCATGGGCTCATAATCATCTACTTGCTTATTCAAAAACATCTTTGTATTTATTTTCTTGTTTTCTAATTGCACATTTACATTAACTTCTGTTTCATCATTATTTTCCTCTAAAACCATCTCATTGTTGTCAATCATTTTACTGTTTTGTTTGGAAGATTTGAAAGCTAATTTGTTTGGTTGAGATTCTTCAAAGCTTTGGGTAGATTGAACGATAAATCTTTGCAATCTTTCCAGAACAGATAAAGAACTTGGAGGTGGAGGCTCTTTTCTTGGTTTTACAGTTGTATCCTCTAAGCTTTTATTATTTTTGTCACCATTTCCTAACACATCACTAAACTTCACTTTTGTAGCCAATTTCTTTTCAATTATTCTTTTCTTCTTCTTATCATCCAATTTAACTCTTGATCTTCTAAGTCTTTCATCTCTATCTTGCGTCTGTCTTGGTCCTTTTGGCTTAGAATCATTGATGTTGTTGTCATCATTATCACGATAGTTTTGTCCTCCATCATATTGCCATTCATCCTTTTGTCGCTTTGCAGTCTTTTTTGATTTCTTCGAAGTTCGAAATTTCATATCAGCTTTTAAAATTAATTCTATTCAATGATCAATTCTGTGAAATCCGTAAACGTTAAATCACAATTGATGAAATATAAATGGCAACAAAATGATTGGACTGTAGTGAAAAATGTAGGGGTTGGGTAAAGCAAGTTAATAGTTAGATATTATTAAAATACATATCTGTTCTATTACTATAAATAATGTATTGTTTCATGTTTAAATTTTACAAGAAATATTTTCTAAAGTTACAATCCCACAAAAAAAAGCAAACGCGAGGGAAATCTAATAATAAAATACAAAAAGCAAGTATATTCTATATCCCATCAACCTTGAGCAACCGATGTCAGAATTAGAGCAATTTTGTATAATTGGGAAAGGCCAAAAGAGCAGAGCTTGTGCTGCTCTAATTCAACAGGTTTAACTAATTACGATCTTACGATTATTATAATTATGATAATGAAATGACTCACTATATATTAATAAATTTAGGTTCTTAATCATAAAAAGATATTTGTCGTAGGTGAATTGTTACAATTATCTTCAGTTCAATCGGTAAGTTAGCCTTCGTATAGTTGATTAAGTTACAATAATTGAATTGACATTCACATTCACATAGCTAAAAGATTCAGAGTTTTCCAAATCATTCAACTCTTTAGAGCTCTTTGCTTACGGAACATATGAAGATTATACTCGTAAGAATACAATTTTGCGTTTTAAGCATCCAACAAATCAATAATTACCTTACATTTAATTTTAGGAAATCGAGACATATATTTGGAATTGTCAGATTATGAATTGTATAAATTGAAACAATTAAGCTTAGTTTCCATGGCAGAGTCATCTAAGGTAATTATTATATATTCTCTCTTGAACCTGTATTTTTCATGTGATATCGTTATATACTTTTTGGGAATTAAATGTCCATAAACCACTCAATTTTAATTTTAAAGCCATCCATTAATTGGAATTCTTCTTTTTCTTTTAGCTTGACAATCACAATTTTTTATTTGATTTCTTAATTACCTTCAAATCAATCACAATTGCGCTGAACTTGTTTTTGCTCCGGTAAACGGTTTAACAAACAAAATGAGCCAATGAGAATCGTATAATTATTATCATAATCTCATAAACTACTTATTATTTTTGTCTCGTATAATTTCCTGTGTAATACTTCGAATTTAAATTATTATTACATTTATAATTATTTTTGAAATTATTCAAAAGGTATTGTCTTATGATAAGATCAAATCAAGCTTAAGATTAAGTAATAATAAACTAGTCGAAGAAATCGTGATTGAATCTATTTATGCGGTGAGAACATATTATTTTCACATGAAATATTATCTGCATCACTTATCATAATAGTGACTATTCATAAAAATTAGAGTTAATGTATTAGTTGTAATACTTATAATTATTACTACAAAACTTTTTGTAATGTTTTTTATAATGATTGTAACTAATTAATTTTTGATATATCTATACGTAATACCATACTATTTCAACCGTTTCTTAATTGACAAAGTGATTTAAGTTTTTTGAAGATTATTTCTCATTGGATTGGAATCGATATTATTTCGTATTGTTGTTAATTAGGGGTTGATATCAGGAAAAATCAATCAAAAAGATGAAATGATAATAATATCACAAGTGATGGCGAGAGATGTGAATGTTAATAAAATAGATGATTCTATCAATCGTCTCCAAGAATGGTATGTTTGATTCTTCAATAGCATATTATCATCTTTCTCAGAAACATAAATAATGTTAATATATTAATAAAAGATGATTATAACAATAATAATAATAATAATATTTAATAATAATAATTATTTTTTTTATAGGAGAAATAATTGTCAAAGTTTAATTCATTTGGTTCAAAATAATTCCAAGTAAGTTTTAAAAATTATTTTAATATATTACATGCATGTGCGACGCCCCACGCCCAATATATATTATATATATATATTGGGTGTGGGGGGCGGCAGCATGTAGAATTGCATAGGAAATATTATGATAATATAATATTTTCCATTTGATCAAATGTAGTTATGAAACTTACTGTATATATGCGTGATTGGTTCACGCAACAGGTCATTATTATGAATGGTAGTCAATCATAATGGTTGATAGTTTTTGACACAATGTATTTCATTTACTATTACTGATTGATCATCATCAAAATACTTTTCCACCTCAAACACTCTTAGTAAGTTACAAAGTTGCTCATCCTGGTTCCTGCTCTTGTATACTCCTTCCAATAAGAGCAATAAGATCAGGAGCCAGGATGAGCTCCTTAGTAACTTAGTAAGAGTGTTTGAGATGGAAAATTATTTTAATAACGATCCATCCAATGCAATTCATGAAGTTAAACAGAATTAATCTAGATGAATTAATAGGATATGTTTTTATATGTTTTATTATGATATTATAAATGATAATAATGATAATAATGATAATAATGATAGGGTAATGGAATTAAACAAACAGAAAACAAAAGAAAATCAAGAAAATATTCAAAAAATTGCTGAAAATGTGCAAAAAGACTTGAAGGTAACAAATATCATTAATCCTAATTATAATATTCATTTTTTTCTATAATTTAAGGACCTATTATATTAATATTTATACTAAGATGTTTTTTCGTGTTATCCATTTTAAAAATTAAATTATTCATGTTTGAAAAGCCACATTTCATATTTACCCTAAACCGTCAATAATAGATTAAGTTAGAAGTCAGTAATCATCAAATGGATTAGTATCGACATTTGTGAGCTTAATTAATGTTGAAATGTTGAGTTATTATTAAGTTGTGGTCATTTGGGAAGATAGAATAATGAGGGAATGCTATGGTCATACACAAAGTGTGTCTCACAACTAAACAACATGATACTATTTGCTTTAATTGTATTCGAAAATGAAGATTAGGATATTTCAATATATAAGCAAACTGCTCATCATTACATTGAAGGAGCACATTTTGACAATTTGTTGAATTTGAGCTTTCATTTATATCGATTATTATAGCAGTTTTCTTTTATATTCTTCATTTTCGTATACACAATTAAAGCAAATAGTATCATGTTGTTTAGTTGTGAGACACACTTTGTGTATGACCATAGCATTCCCTCATTATTCTATCTTCCCAAATGACCACAACTTAATAATAACTCAACATCAAATGTCGATACTAATCCATTTTATGATTACTGCTAATCTATTATTAAAAGTTTAGGTGAACATGACTCTTTCTAACATCAAATTCATAATTCAACCCTGCTAATATTGGTTCGAATATTTTTGTATGAATGTTTTGATCACTCAACCTGACGACTATTTATAATTTTTTTATCAAAACTATGCTAAAGCATAGCAAGAGTTTTTTTCTTCGTTTTTCATTCAATTCATTCATAAAAAAGTGGTAATTTATGTTTATATTATGATAATATTATTTAATCAATAAAGCAATATAATGTGATTTATATTATAATAACATCTCAATTTTATCTTAGAAACATGACTATTTCATACAAATAATCATCTTACATTGATGAATTGAATGATTTTTCATGTTTTTTTTTAATTTTATTTATTTTCTATTTCGATGATTACATTGATACTATTGACCTTCATGAATGATAACTTTGATAATAAATATAGAGAAAAAATGTATAAATAATAAAGGGCATGAGAATATTTTTCAAATAAAATAATTTTGATTATATTTTTTTGTTTAGGATAAGTTAGATTCTGGAATGGATATTGAATTATTTAATCCTGGAAATTCGATGAAATCAAATAATAATAATAATTCAAACAACAACAGGAATAGGTAAGCAATTAACTCACTACCTCCACACCTCCATTATTATATTCTTGCTTTATCATTAATAATAATAATAATAATTATAATATTTATAATAATTATAATAATAATAACAATAATAATAATAATAATAATAATAATAATAACAATAATAACAATAATAATAATATTAATAATATTAATAATAATGATAATAATAATATTAATAATAATAATATTAATAATAATAATAATAATAATAATAATAATAATAATAATTATAATAATTATAATAATAATAATAATAATAACAATAATAACAATAATAATAATAATAATATTAATAATAATGATAATAATAATATTAATAATAATAATAATAATAATAATAATAATAATAATATTTTAATCGAAGTTATTATATTATGATAGGATTTATAATGAAAATAGTGGCAAGTCTCATTCTGGCGGTCATCATGGGAATAGGAAGGGTATGAATAACTCATATACAAGTGATTTTGGGGCTCGTATGGGATAATGCCTTCGCTCCTATTGCTCTTGTTTAGGAAATACAATCATTATAATAATGCTTATAATGCTAATAGTGATTAATTATGATTGTATAAATGATGTTAATAATAAATAAAAAGGAAGATAAAAGGCTGGAAAAATAAATTATTTAATATAATTATAAATTAATCCATTTTAATATTTTTAATTGCTTAATAAAACACTTTTCTTCTTGTGCTTTAATATTTTATAATACGATTCCAGAATTATAGCAACAGGAGCAGATTTTAATTTTTTTTATCAAAATTAAGAAAATAAATTCTATGCAAATACAGCACCAGCATGGCCATTATCTTTGGATATATTTATAATCAATTTTAGAAGTTTGCGATGTTGTTAAGGTAAGTTTTAACTTACTCTTTTTGGAAACATGACTACTTTACTGGTTCATATCAACCTTAACATAATTCATAATTATAACCTAAACAATTATAATAATCTTAATTATAGTAAAAAATATAAAATAAAAATTACAAATGATATAAAACAAAAGATATTAGCAACTCTTAACACAATCTTTATTTATAATAGTAAAAAATCCACCGTTATATGAACGTTCATACTAACACCACTGCACCCCCTCTCGTCCGATCGGGGAAGTTAAATGTGTTCAGGCCTGTTCAGTAGTGCGGTTCGTGAGAACGCGCGTTGTTTTGTTTATGTTCAAACTTTTTTTTAAATGATTCAAAATGTTTTATATTAAAATGTGTGGATTTTATTGGTCTCCACACTTCTGTTTGGAAGTCCTCTTATGGATATGTCTAGTCTCGACCAACAGAATAAGAGCTTCTTTCAATAAAAAAAAAATATTTTTTGTAAAAAAAATCACTGAAATTCAGTCCGGTGGTGTTAAGAAGATGGCACTGCTCCTAAAAGATAGGTGCTATTTAAAAGTGTGATAACTGCATAAGTGGCATAATCCCAATTGATAACAATTGATGAAAATATTTCCTTCATTTAATTATAGTTTGAATTAAAAAAAGGATATTATTTTACTGATTTAGATTATGATATTATTATTGTTATTATCGTTTCAGACAGAGAACTTAGAGACACATTAATGAAACATAAATATAAATAAATAAATGACATATAAATGAAACAAAATGAAATTTATCTCAATATTTTCTTAAGAAAATTTATTAATTATTAATTAAGTCTATTGACATTGTCATAGATTATTCCCTAATTTGTTATTATTATCAAACATAATTAGCATAATCATAGTCATTTTAGTTCATTTACTGTATCTTGTTCAAACAAAACATAATTATAAAATTATTATTATTATTATTATTATAATTATTATTATTAATTTAACACATTAAAAAATGTCAAATGTTATTTCAAAATAAATGAAGAAGTATAGTATTATTATTCTTAATATTATTATTGTGCTAATAATCCAGTCAGTTTCTCACTTATCATCCATAATTTAGCAGCTGCTTCATCATCTAATGCAGCATTACTTATAATACTTTCTTTGCAATGAAAATAATATTTTCCACCAACACTATTATTACTATTATTTTTCACAAATTCTGATGAAAGACTTGTTGTAACATGGATCGTAGAATAAGCTCCTTGTAATGGAGATTTTCTGATTAATAATAATAAAGGATATGTTAATAATTCGCCATATCGCATGAACACATTCATATGACGTGTCACTTCAGTTCGAACACAACCAGGATGAACTGCATTACATGTCACTAGTGAGCCTTTTGCATTTAATCTAAAATAATAATAATAGTAATAATAATAATAATAATAATAATAATAATAATAATAATAATAATAATAATAATAATAATA
>VKHH01007462.1:0-10620 GCA_015144975.1 Epipyxis sp. PR26KG | reverse complement strand
CCATCTAGCTCACCAAGTAGTGTTCCAAGTTTGTCACCAAGCACTGTACCAAGTATGAATCCTACCGCATTACCATCCTTGATTCCGACTTCATCTCCTTCATATGTCCCGAGCGATGCACCCACAACCATTCCAAGCTCTGTTCCAACTTGTTTACCAACGACTATTCCTTCTTCATTACCATCTAGCTCACCAAGTAGTGTTCCAAGTTTGTCTCTTCGAAGTAGTAATTTGTTCGCTTATTTTACTTCTTGGGTTACTGTGAGAAATGCTTCTTTGTTTGCAATTGAAGATATTGTTTTTATTGATCAAACTGTTCAATTGGTTTCAAATATTATGTCTATTAATTCATCTCGTGTTTCTTTTGTTGATTTTAGCATTGTTTCGAGAAAGCTTTTGACTTCTGAAATCGTTTCAACTCAACATATTTATGATGGTTATGCAATTATGATTGAGTTGAAAACTGTTCTCACATCATCTCTCAATAATTGTGATAAATATCTCGAATATTTAAAATTATCAAATGCATTGGAGCTTAGTATCACTTCTTCTTCTAATTTCACTGATGGAATTCGTTCGATTTTCAATTCAAATCATTCCGAATTCAGATTCAATAATAGTGCATATGCTACTGATTGTGTCTCTATATTATCTAATAATTTCTTATATAATCAATCCCTTTGCAATAATCATAATAATAGTACTACTTCATCAACTATTATTACATTAACAACTGAAATACCAACTATCATTCCAACCTTCATCCCCTCTGATATGAATAGTGCTAGTTTGAATGGAATATCTTCTAATAATATTGATATATTAAATATCGGATCAAATCCAATACAAAAATCTAGATTTACTATTATTTATGTATTTGGATTATTATTATTTATTATTTCATCAATAATGTATTGTATTACATCAAATCGTAATAAACCAATCATATTATTTGGATCAAATAATTATAGTAATAATTATTATTCAAAAAATAATCATAATAAAATGAAAGGATTGGAATTGAATGAATTGAATAGTACATACAAATCGAATATGGCGGTCTTCTTCACTGGTAACCAAGCATTGAAACAAACCCCATTTAATGTGGATATGATAGCAAATGATGATTTTGATATCAATTATATTTTGAAACAAAATAATAATGATAAGAATAATGATGAAAAACAAGATGATAATAATAATAATAATAATAGTAATAATAATAATAATGAAATCAAATATTTAAAAGCAAAAGCTGGAAAAAAGATTGCAAAGCTTCGAAGAGATGTTAAATTAAAAGAATTAAATAATAATAATAATAATAATAATAATAATAATGAAAATATAAAAATCAAACAAAATTCCAAAAATAATTTATCTGCATTTTTTGAATTCAGTCCATCAACAAAGAGTCGTTCATTTACTAATTCACCATCTTTTTTATATCGAATACCACCTCTCTCTCCACATGCACCAACACATACACAATCCCCTCATAATAGAAAATCAAGATTATCATTTATTTACAAGGGGTCGGGATCTTCGTTACAAGATGTTAATAATAATGGATTAGAGTTATTTCAATACAATGCTGCTTTAGGAGGGTTGAGAGAAGCGAATAGTAATAATAATAATGATAATAATAATAATAGTAATTATTTTGTGAATAATAATACAAGTATCTATAATAGCAGTGCTTATAATGCATTTCCGACTACTCCTATTGCTGCTATGGAAGGTATAGTAATTAATTATTACATGTGATTTATTATTATTGTTATTATAATTATTATTGTTATGATTACTGTAATGATGGATGAATGGGTGGATTAGAATGTGATTTTGATTTGTATTTAGTATTGTTATATGTGTGATCTAGTAATATGTTATGTTTAATTACAATGTTTTGTTATTTAATATTTAACTCAAATCAAAATTAATATCATGTTGATAATGATAAATAAATCATATAATTATTTAAGTACTAATGTTGTTATTTTATAATAATTATTATTAATGTTATTATTATTATTACTATTATTATTATTATTATTATTATTAATGTTATTATTATTATTATTATTATTATTATTATTATTATTATTTTGTAGGAAGGAAGAAGTTAAATAATCGAAGAACATCGTTTCGAAGTATCTTTCATATTCATTCTACAGGGAGTACCACCCCTACCCCTAAACATACGAAACATAATTATAAAGATATTGAAAATAATATAAAATCAGCTACCCCTACGCCAAAATCAACATACTACAACACTCATAATAATAACAATAATAATAAGAAAAATAAAATTCCTCAAATTTTCAATTTTGCGAATTTATCATTGGATAGTGAAAGTGATGATAATAATGATGTTTTTAATAAAAGCAATCATAATCGAGATAATGTGTTATTTGAAGAAGATGTGTTGTTAGAGGAAGGGTATCATTATGATGATATCACATCGATTATGATTAATAATAATACTCTCAATGATCAGAATAATAATAATATTCAGCAGGATAATAATGATAATAATAATGATAATAATAATAATAACGAAGACAGAAAATTAATTTAATGTGTTATGATCTTTTTTTATATAATAAGATGATGAATGTCTCGATGAAGTGTTATGTATAAATTGTAAATAGATTCTTCCCCCTTTCGGTGAGGTCAACATCGTCAGTTATATCTGTACTTGTATAACTGTTATTATAATGGCTGGAGAGACATGTGCATTTTTATTGTTATACCAGTATTAGTATAGCTACTTGCTACTTTGCCATCCCATCTCCAATTATTATGATATGTATAATATTTGTTTCATTCGCTCATTATTATCAACATATGTTATCTATGGGGACTATATTTTATTTCATTTATTCTACTATTATCTGAGTTGTCTGATAATATTACAAGTGATTCTCATTCAATGTGATTATAGCTAAGAGATGTTTGATAATGACTAGTCATAATACATCATAATAATATAGTAGATATTATTTATTGTATTACTTGTTTTTATTATTAATATTCCTCCATTAATCTAAGAATTTTTATCATTTTATCAGATGGCTCGGCCGGAATAGAATTAATTGTATAATAAAATAATAATATATTGTATTATATTGTATGTATAAATCATATGAAATCATAGAAAAATGATCATAATAATAACTCATGTATTATATCATAATAAGATTTCAATGTCTCCGTATAGCTATATCAACTGATGAAGCTATTGCGATTACTCATTTGCATTGTATTTACTCTAAGTACTTGTATTATTTTTATTATGGCCATGCTGTGTTTTGAATCCCAATGTTGATATGACATTTGGCTTTAATTTAAAAAAACACATTTTAATGCATTTACTTCTTACTTCTCTTATTTAAAAAATGCGAAAATTTCTTATTTATAAAAATCAAAACAAATCTGAAAATCTACTGTAGGAAGTTAGTTATGAAGGAAGTACTCTCGATTGTGGTAGGTTATTAATACATTTTTTCTTCAAGAGATTAATTTTATAAACTATTCTTCATTGACATTTTATTCAATTGTGCTAGCTAGATTTTCTTCTCGAAATAGCTTTTTTAGTTCTAAATTCTTCCTTCTACATCTTGTTTCTTTTTTTTTTTTGTATAATTTAGTTATTTTTAATCTTGATATAGATCTAGAGTATAGGACAGACTGCAAAATCCAAAATCCCTGAGATCCGGGATTAACAACAAGTAACAATTAATAACACAATAACTAACTTAAAAAATCAGTAAATCATACGATGATAGCGTTTTGAAATTAAATATCACACTGAATAATTAAGCTGCTGAATACTGCTTTGCCAAAATCCGCAAAAATAACAATAAATAACTGGTTAGTATGATTATGATTATATGTTTTAAGAATACTAGTATGATTATGATTATATGTTTTAAGAATACACACGTACTTATGAATACTTTTGATTATTGTTTATGCAGTTTTATTAATGGTGTTGTATCATAACATTTACTTACTCTGCTGTATTTTGTAAGTATAGCAAAATATTCTGAATAAATTGGAATTTTGAAATGATGGAAGATGGAAACGATGACAATATTTATTTATTTATTTTATTTCTCTTTTATATTGCATTTAATCTCTACAATTATATAATTTACCAATGTGTATGACAACTTCACTTACCTCCTTCATTGCCATTTATTTCAGGTAACAATATATTATTATGGCCACTACTAATCCGATTAATAAATCATATATGATTGAAAATATTGGATGTAATGATCACAGCTTATCAAAAAATCTTGACGAAGAAGTGTATGAAGAAATACAAAATAATCAGTATGATTCTTCAGACCATGCAATAAAAACAATATCATCATTTGAAATAATGAAAAATAGAAAATTAAACGAATCAAATGATTCTCAAGTCTCATTAAGATCACTTCAGCATAACTCGAAAAATTATTCTCTTCGAGAGAGTTTTAAAAGTATGATATCAAATAATAATAAAATTATTTTGTTTGATTGTGAATTATCATTATTTGAAGTTTTAAGTAAAAATCATCCATTAGTTATAGTAATGCTTAAATACTGTGGATTTATATGGGAAGATAATCATAGTAACCCTGGGAGAATCTCATCATTAACACTCAAATTCTGGTATATATTTTCAAAACTATTATTGGTGGGTGGATTAATAGAGTTAATTGTTCTATCATCATGGAGGAAATTTGCTGAGAATCATTATATTGATGCAAGTTTTGGTTTTATTACATTTTCTTTCTTCAATTTAGGTCGAATAATTCAAGTGATTGCGATTCTCCCATCATTATATTTAATACCAAAATTATTAAATTCAAAAAATTATAATCCTAAATCAATTGATTTCTTCCCAGGTAATTATAGAATGTGAATTATTTAACATAATTGCAGTATTATTTTTATTTGTTATTTTGGCTGAACTGATATATATGCTTTTTTGTTTATCTTCGATTTTTTTTGTTCAAATTTTCACAAAAAAACATTTTAAAATGTATAGTTAATATCATAAAGAATATCACAGTCGACTATGATCTAAATCGTAACCCTTTACATGTTAGCCTCCCACTCTATAAGCCAATTCAAAGTACATTTTACATAAATATTATATGCAGTATATAACATTTAATATGTGATAAGGAATCTCTTTTGATTTTTAAATATATATTTTTCTTTAATATTATTTTATTTTATATGATATTAGTTAACATTTATTTATTTTTTATTATTTTTGTTTTCCAGAGGCATTGATAGACACAAAAAAGTTTTGGATATTTTGTGTATTATTTTCTAACATTTATTCCATCATTGCATGTTTCGCGGATGACAAATACTCATCGAATGCAATACCATATCATGTGTTTACAATATCTGGACAGATATTGTTATGTTCTTCTTTAGCTATAAACTTGTTATTTATGTTAGTTAATGCTCGAACAGCATTATCTGCGATTGAGTATTTAACACTAATCGCACATGAAGAAACAATCACAACACATGATTTTCAATTTGTTCGGAAACAAATCAAAAGTTCTTTAGATCAAACAGCTTTGAATGATTCAATGGTTGTAATCGTAGGAATTCTTAATATTCCATGTATTATCGTATTATTATTTAGTTTTGGTGATAAAAACAATAGCGGTTTCATAGCATTCAGGGATGCTATGGTATCGATGTTATTTATTAAAGAATTAGTATTTGTTTTTTTGGTATGTTTCGAAGCAGCAAATGTGAATGAAAAAGCTAATCAATTATCTAGTTATTTAGCTTGTAATCCCTGGGAGGACGAGTTAAATGATTATAAGAAGGGGTTAACTCGATTAGTCATAGTAGCAGATGCTCATGCCAACCCTATTTCATATACGATTCTGATGAGGCGATTGACAAGAAATGAAGTGTTCATTCAATTATTAACATTTTTGACTAGTGCTGCAATTGGTTTATTTCGAAGTTTTGTTATTGAATATATGTAACTATTATTTCAAGCTTGTTTAATCCTTTACATGTTTAATGAATAATGTGTACGTATGTACTACATACTCTTAACTTATGATAATAATAATATTTATGTTCAGCGCAACATTTTAGTTTAAAATAAACTAAGTTTTAGTTAATAACGTTAACTCCTAACTTCCTTACTTTCTATATTTATTTTGTTCCATCAATTTTTATTTCTGATATATTTTCATGGCGTTGTTTTCATCATTTTTGGGGGGCTTTTCAAACGATCGATGTTTATTTGATGGACTTTTTTTATTAAAATTTAAAAATAATGTAGATCTGTCGACTTGTGATGGAATGTAGATTTTTTTCTTTTATAAGAGACGATAACAAATTAAATTAATAAACAGCAGTTAATGAGTTAAATTACGATTACTGAGCAAATCATCATCAAGTAACTCTAAATAGTATAGGTTTTGGCGGAACATGCCACAGCATTATTTTTTTAGTTTTAATAAAACCCGTTTAACTTTTCTAAACGTTAAATAGTAAACTGAGTTATTATAGTGTCATAGCTCAGTAATTATTACCATTCATTCATTCATTCATTCATTCACACATCAATTAATCTTTTTCCTCTTGTTTAGTTGAACTGTTTTGATTTGCTCAGTTAATTCCTATTAATTCATTCATTCATCTACCTAAAAAAATCGTAATTTAACCTTTTCTTTTTTCTTTTTTCCGAATGATTTGAGTATACAGCTGAAGAGGTCTGAGTTAGCTGATTCCTCTTGTTTAGAATTATCTGATTATGATTTGAATCAATTAGGTAAAGTTATTCATTCATTCATTAATTAAAAGATTTCATCTTTTTTATGCCCACACAGCTTCTAATACTACCAAAAAACATTTGATTTTAATAATTTTAAGTTATTATCATGATATTGTACTGTAAATGTTCAATTGCTGTGGTAAGTTAGCACGATCGCGCAACTTGCAATTGCTTTAATGACTTATCTTCCTTATCTTCACATCTAAAATTTGGCTACGACAGTAAATAAAATGTCTACAATAGATTCAAAGTTTAAGCAAACAATCAGAAAAAGCATTGATATCAGTTCAATAAATCCAATTCAATTAGGTGATGTAGCACATAGAAAAACGTTTACCGTCAATATTATGCATCATCAAACCACATTCAAAAAAACAGAATACGATGCAAATGCACAAGTTATTCGGAAAAGAAACAATTTAGAATCTCTTAGAGAAAGTGAAATCGATTTTCTCTCGGCTACTTTAAAATATGGCGAGAACGATAATAATGAAGCGGAGAAAGAGGAAGATTCGTCACCATTCACTATAGTTGCATTTGAAGAAGAGGAAGAAAAACCATCAATATTAACTAAGCAATACGAATCCTGGACACAAACTAATAAAGCATTGATACATTGTATTGTTGTTTTTATATTTGTGTTTCTAACATGGGGATTAGCGTTCCATGGATTTAAAATTGGTTCTGATTTGGCTGCTACATCAAATGGGGTGATTGCAAGTGTTTTGATTCCTGATATGGTTATATACGCTTGTATCGGCTCATATTCTGGCATGACTGATCTATCGAGCGGTATTCCAGTGATTTATATTGGAACTATCTCATGTATATCCGCATTCTGTTTTGAAACGTACGCTTTATTTGCAGGTCGCGGTGGACGGTTGGGAACATGTTCATTTATTGCCAATGTGATTGCTAACTCATTAGCATATTTCACTAATCCACATGTTGTCACTTCATCCTTCTTTTATGATCCGAATATCGCGTCGTATTCATCAATAACTGGTATTTTAGTATTTACAGTGATATTTGGTAA
The DNA here is from genome assembly GCA_015144975.1 of Epipyxis sp. PR26KG. Taxonomy (NCBI): domain Eukaryota; class Chrysophyceae; order Chromulinales; family Dinobryaceae; genus Epipyxis; species Epipyxis sp. PR26KG. The sequence goes on along the minus strand of VKHH01007462.1, from coordinate 2,767 downwards.
TATGTCAGGAGTTTGTTTGACTTATCTTTGTCGTTCCCTAAGACCATTGATATCACCAGTTACTGCTGGTAATGCATCTAGTATGTTATTAATTATCATTCTCGATTCATTGTTTTCTACATTCACTAACCAAGACAATAGAGCAGAGGTTGGAGGAAGTATTCTGCAGGGATCATTTGTGGGAATGTCCGCCCTGCAAATACTAAGTAATGTGGAATCTGTTATATTTTTGGGTCTGATATCGTCTTGTGTTACATTATTACTTTTTCCATTGTTTCCATCTGGTATTGGTGGCAAGCGAGGATTTATGGCATTAGCTGCAGTATATTTGTTTTTGTGGTTATGTCGTTTAAAAGAGATTGTCAGGACTATATACAAAGTGAAGTTCGTAGAACCAACATCCAACTCACATAAACAAGATTCGGAAATAGGGGTTGAGTTGGGGAATGTGACTAGTTAGTAATTCCGAAGTCCGTTAATCTCTATTCTTATCACGGAATTCAATCATTGCGTCGTGGATATTTATTTGTTCAGAATTTACAACTAATACGTTGTTAAAAGGAAATGTGTAAAAATGGAATTCACTTGTACTTTTATTCAAGACAGGCAGCGTTCTTTTTCACACTCACGGAGTTTTTGTACAGTAAATGCTGAGAAATGAGCCATAAACTATTTATTTTGACTTTGCCATGTTAAGATACTAATCGTGTAACTGTATGCAAGTGTAAAATATATACAGTAAATGTGGTATAAATAAATTTTATTAGCTTTCTTGGCTAGAAGTTTACTTGGATATACTTTTAGTAAGACTACTGGCTCACAAATCAATAATAATAAAGGATTATTTAAGCACATTATAGTATTAGTGTTTACAGCAGCATTCATATGCAGAAAAAGAATACAAATTATAAATAATAATACAAAATATCAAGTGATCATAAGAACTAGAAGTATGTGCTTCATTAGTTTCACACACTGAATTAATTTTCGAAATTTATGATATAAATGTGAATAAGAAGCGAATAAAGTAAAAATAATAAATAATGCTACCATAGAAGAATAAATAAGAACAATCGGTTGTAACGTTGTAACATATACGTAACATCTTATTATCGTCATTCACTCAAAAGGACAAAAAAATAAATTATATTTTAAAAGCCATCCATAAATTTGTATATCTCCATGAAATATTAAATTAATATAGAATATAAAAATTGTAACAAAATCTTTCTCATTACCTGATATAATATGCACAATATTCTCTATGGCATTTAAAACAGGCCTCTTCAAAATGGAATTTTGTCTTCCACAAATATCTTGATATTGGTTTCCTTACAGCTTACAGAATAGGTTAGCTGAATTTTTAAATTAAAATAAAGATTCTCGAATAAATGAAGATTTAAAATAATTTAAAAAATTTAGAACACAATTAATATGTTAATATAATATAAAATGGAAAAAGATTGATTTAGATAAATTATTATAGTATGCCGAACAATATTGCATTTTTAATTAATTATAATAGGATAGTACTGACATATTTATAGCGATTCTATTGTACATTCAGGGAATTACAAATAGAGATGCATGGCTATCTTAATACCACACTCCTGCATCATTCAGTAGTATAGACTATTATTACATGCAACACCGCTCTGCTGGCTCAATACCATACTGTACTTCGAACTCTATTTATTGTTATATACTTTTCCAGGTTTTGTTAACAATTTTCTCGGCGTATTGTTTTTGAAAAAGAAGACTCGAATTGTTAGTAATTAAAGAAAGTCTATTAGTAAAAAAAGATGTTTTTGGAATATGGTATTATTATTTATTCGTTTGTACAACATCAACTTCGGTGCTTCTTTGTATCTCGAAATTATTAACCTCTAAAGTATTTTGATCGAAATTAGTTAGCTCTAAAATAATTTGATCGACGTTCGTTGTTATGGCTAAAAACATACAACATCACACGCATATTTATTATAAATAATCAAATATTGATAAATTAACTTTGTCAATCAATAGCTAAATAATAATATAAAATATTGTGACTCATTAGTCAGGGTTGCATTAAATTTTTATTTTTAAAAATACTTTCATAAATAGTAAAATTATGTAATACCCTTCTCAAAGAGTTATCAAACTATGTAAAAGAGTAATCAAATACCCTTTTCAGGGTAATTAAAGAAAAGTTAATGTTACCGAAAAATAGTACAATCATTGCTAACTTCGTTAAATTGAATCTAAATTACTTCATGCAACGCAAAATATACAAAAGGACATTTTCAACATCAAAATACATGTACTACCGGTAGAACGATTCTAACCACAAATTGACCTCAAATTTGGTTGGAAACAATAGTATATTACCTTTGAATACACAAATAAGAGTGCTATACAGTATATAATACCAATATAATTGTGGTAACTTAGGGTCCGTTCGGTTGTTACAAAAAATGGAAAAATATTTATTTCGTGTGTATGCTATAAATTAAGGCACAATTCGATCAATAAATAAATGTTCGATCTAAATATATTCGATATCGATCTAAATAATTGCGATAAAGATAATTTCGAACTTAATAGTTTCTATAAAATAATTTTCGATCTAAATAATTTTGATCAAAATAGAGGAGATTTTTTCTATTCATTCATTCATTCATTCATTCATTCATTCACTCTTTGAAGCGATCATTACAATGCATCAAAGACTTGGCTACTCTATCCTCCACTCGATTTAATAGATCAGCATCAGCAGTACTCAGCT
>VKHH01007461.1:0-10627 GCA_015144975.1 Epipyxis sp. PR26KG | reverse complement strand
TGCGCCGCTTCGCTTCCTCACTGGCCAGATCAATCCACGCGATGCGGCATGCTGTCGCTGGCGGCAGCCCGAGCAGTTCTGGCTGAAAAAATTTACCGGACATGATCTCGCGGGTGAAAGGCCCGACCAGAATCACGCTTACGCCCAGCGCGAGATTTTCGCGCACGATATCGATGAGTCCTGCGTATTCCTGATCGCGGATGTGCTCGAGATAGGCAGGGCTGTCGCGGTCTTGCGGAGCCGCAAGCCGCCTTAACGCTGCTGCAACACGCCTTGACCCCACCAAAGTGCGGTTGATGTGGAATGCATCCGCCGGTTCGGCCCGGGTTCTGACGTCGAGCCAACCCAATGCCAACCTATTTGCCATGAAGGAAGTTGCCGCAGCCGTTCAAAATGGCCAGTTGGATGTTGCGGCCGCCATTTCTCCTCGCCCATACTTCCTGATCCGCACCCGATCTGGTGGCCAAGTACGAATTGCAGAGCGTCTCTTGCCGCTTGAGGGTGGCCGCAATTTTCGCGACTTAGGTGGCTATGCAGCGCACCGTGGCAAAAGTGTAAGCTGGGGAAAAATCTATCGCTCTGGGGTGATGGCGAAGTTTACGGCAAATGATACCGCCTACCTGCGCAGCCTTGGTATCGCCGTGATCTGTGATCTTCGCAGTGGGCAAGAGCGTTCAAGCGAGCCAAGCGTCTTGCTTGCCAGCGATGGGGTCAAGACGTTGTTTAAGGATTATGAGATGGGCTCGTCCTTGAACAAGCTGATGGCGGCGAAGACCAAAGACGAAGCAGTCGTGACCTTTGGCGATGCCTATATCGACTTTGCTCAAACCCTTGCTCCGCAATATAAGGAGATGTTTGAAAACCTGTTAGAGAACAAGGCCCCATTGGCGGTGAATTGTACGGCAGGCAAAGACCGAACCGGCGTGGCAAGCGCACTGATCCTGTCGATATTGGGTGTAGACCGTGCAGCGGTGGTTGCTGATTATGCATTGAGTCAGAAATTCGTACCTCCGTCCTATTATCTAAATCAGGCGTCTGGTGCCACCGCAGCACAAACCAGCCCATTTGCGCGTTTGCCCCGCCCGGTCGCCGAAGTGATCTTGGGGTCAGACCCCGGTGTGATGCAGCATGCGCTTGGCCGGATGGATCGGGAATTTGGCGGGCCGATCGGTTTGGCAAAGAAGCAATTTGGCCTGACAGACGCCGCAATTGCGAAGCTACGGGCAGACTATTTGGTCTAGATTCTTGGGGCGGGCTCAATCTTGTCCTACCGCAATGCAGGTCAGGACCTGAATCTTGCTCTGAATCCACATAATCCCATTGAATGGGTCTAAATCCCATGTTATCCCAAAGATGGATTGCTTTGGGGGCTACATGCGCTTTGTTTCGACCTATGACGCAGGATTGGATGATAAGCGGCGGGTAACCCTGCCTGCTGACTTCCGCTCCGGGTTGAAGGCCGAAGGCGACACACAGGATCATGTGCGTGTTTGGCCCGGTGATGGCGATTGGCTGGAAGGGGCAGACGATCGCTTTATCGCAGCGCTGTCCCAATCTGCTGAAGACTTGGCGCAGGACGATCCAGAGGCGGCAGAGGCTGCAACTTTGGCCATTTTAGGCGGCTCTCGCAAGCTGGCTTTAGATGGGGCAGGCCGGATCGTCTTGCCCGAAACCTTCGTTTCCCATGCGGGATTGTCAGATCGCGTCAGCTTTGTAGGTCTTGGACCCTATTTCCGCATCGCGAGCCCTGAAGTCGCAGCCCGTATGGCCCAAACCGCGCGCGATCGAACCGCGGCCACCAAGGCCAAAATCTTTGCGATGGCCCGCCGCAAAGTGCGTGAAGGAGGCCCCGAATGAGCGGCCACCTCCCCGTCATGATGGCCGAAGTGCTTGAAACATTGGCCCCACAAGCGGGTCAGGTAATCGTCGACGGCACCTTTGGCGGCGGTGGCTATACACGCGCTATCCTGGCAGCTGCAGCCTGTCAGGTCATCGGTCTTGATCGAGATCCCGATGCGGTCGTGCGCGGGAAGGCTCTTGAACAGGAAATGTCCGGCCGTTTCACCATTGTTGAAACCCAGTTTTCCAAATTGGATGAGTTGCAAGACAAGATTGATGCAGTGGTCCTCGATATAGGTGTTTCATCCTTTCAGATTGATCAGCCAGAGCGCGGCTTTTCCTTCATGCAGGATGGGCCATTAGATATGCGCATGGGCAAGGATGGCCCAAGTGCCGCAGATGTCGTGGCACACTTAAGCGAGGGTGAGCTCAGCACCTTGTTCCATGTTTACGGTGAGGAGCGCGAGGCGCGTCGGATTGCGCGTGCGATTGTCACCGACAGGGTCGCGACTCCTTACTTGCGGACCTCAGAATTAGCTGGCGTGGTCTCCCGTGTCATTGGCCGTAAACATAAAGACCACATTCATCCCGCAACCCGTGTATTCCAAGCGCTGCGCATTTATGTGAATGACGAGATTGGTGAGTTGGAAAAAGCCTTAGTGGCGGCTGAGGCTATTTTGCCTCCGGGCGGTCGCTTGGTGGTGGTGACGTTTCACTCCCTTGAAGATCGTGCCGTAAAGACATTCCTGAATGACCGCAGCAAGGAGGCCCCTGGGTCGCGTCATGCCCCGGCCCAAGCTGGTCCCGCCGCTACATTTAGCCTTGTGAATCGCAAGCCGTTGATCGCGTCTGAGGTTGAAGTTGAAGCTAATCCGCGTTCGCGCTCAGCGAAACTGCGAGCCGCAATCCGCACCAGCGCGCCAGCGCGCTTGGGCCGCGTCACAGGCATTGCCGGTGTCCCATCACTTGACCAGATTAAGAGGGCCGCATGACACTGACCCGCACCCATTTGTTTGGTTTTGTCGGCCTCGTGGCACTGGCCTTTGCGCTTTACTGGGCCAAAGCAGAGGCCCAAGCGGTGCGCGAAAAAGTGCTGGTGCTGCAGGATGAGGTCGATACCGAACGTCGCGCCGTGCGGACTTTGGAAGCAGAGCTCACATGGGTTGAGCGGCCGGACCGACTAGAAGAGGCGGCGACGCGCAGGCTGGGCTTAGCTCCGATAACTGCGGATCGCATTGCAACCATAGAAGATATTGATCAAGTCGCACCCTTGCGTGTTGCCCCGCCAGCCGCCGACGCCAATCCGATCGTGCCGAATACTGCGGCCAAGCCAGCGGAGCCTGCGGCCGACACGTCAAAAGCTGTTGCGGCAAAGCCCCCTCCAGTCGTGACAGTGGTGGCAAGATGAGCGAAGCGCGCAGCCCTGAGCCCAGCTTCGATTGGCCAAGGCCAGCCCCCCGTGATCAGGGCGGTATTGGGACCATGCGGGGCCGCACCATCGCACTTGCCGTTGCCTTTTGTGCGGGCTTTGGTCTGTTAAGTCTCCGTGCTGTCCAGATTGGTCTTTTCCGTCCGGTTGATGAGGCTGCGACCGCCGCGCGGGCCGCCGTCGCACCGTCTTCTAAGCGGGCCGATATTGTTGACCGTAATGGCCAATTGATGGCCACTTCGCTCGTTGCCCATCAATTGGCCATTACGGTCAACAATATCGGCCCGCTTAGAAGACGGTGCGATATTGTTGACCGTAATGGCCAATTGATGGCCACTTCGCTCGTTGCCCATTCCCTTTATGCAGATCCAAAACGTATCTGGGATCCGGTTGAGGCCGCGCGTGCTTTGCGCAACGTCTTCCCAGAAATGGATAAGGCGAGCCTCATTGAAAAGCTATCGAGCCGCTCGCGCTTTGTCTGGATCAAGCGTCGTCTGACGCCTAAGCAAAAACAAGCCGTCTGGGAATTGGCCCAGCCTGGCCTTGAGTTCATTGAAGAGTCCGAGCGGATTTATCCCATGGGCCATTTGGCAGGCCATGTGCTCGGCTCCATGCATCCTGATGGTAAGGGTATCAATGGGATAGAGCGTGCCTTGAATGATCGTTTGACTACGGGATCAGGCGCAGAACCTGTGCGGCTGTCCTTAGACATGCGCGTACAATACATCTTGGAGCGTGAACTGGGCGAAGCCGCCAACGCATTCCGGGCACAGGGCGGTGCCGCCGTCATGCTGGATGCAAAAACAGGTGAAGTTATCGCCTCGGCTTCGTGGCCGTTCATGGACCCCAATCGACCAGAGGCCAATACGCCAAACCAACAGAATAATCGGGTGACCAATTCGCGCTTTGAAATGGGCTCGACCTTCAAAGTCTTTACTGTCGCAATTGGCCTTGAAGACAATATCATTACGCCTGAATCGGTATTCGACGCCCGCGCGCCGATGCGGATTGGCTCGGAGCTGATTTCAGACTTTCACGGGATGAATAAGATCGTGTCGGTCTCGGAAATTTTAGCCCACTCCTCCAACATCGGTACCGTGCGGATTGCCCGTTCGGTCGGCGCTCCACGCGTCCGCGAATTCTTTTCGCGTCTAGGCTTGATGGAAGCAGCTGGCGGAGAGCTTTTGGAGAATGCTCGCCCAATCCTGCCCAAGCGTTGGAGCGAGATTGCCGCCGCAACCGCCTCGTTCGGGCATGGGATCGCGGTCTCTCCAATGGCTGTGGCGGGTGGCTATGCGGCTGTCTCCAATGGTGGTCATTATATTCGCCCGACCTTTATCGCGCGCGACCCCGCTATACCGGTATCCAGCCGCGCCGTCCTGACCCCTGCAACGTCGAAAACCGTTGTGAAGCTTATGCGTGAAGTGGTGACCGATGGCACCGGCAAGAACGCGGATGCTCTGGGCTATGAGGTTGCAGGAAAAACGGGCACAGCCGAGAAAGCAGGGCCGAACGGCTATGATTCCAATCGCCGCGTTTCGAGCTTTGCAGGCGTCTTCCCTGCAAGCGACCCCCGTTATGCCATTGTTTTCTTGCTTGATGAGCCGAAGGGGCATGCTGAATCCGGCGGTGCCGCTACAGCTGCGTTTGCGGCAGCGCCTTCTGTCTCGCGGATTGTGGCGCGCTCTGCACCGCTTCTGGGGATTGCGCCAAACCGCGCGTTAGCTCAGATGGAACCGCCGCGCGCGCCGACGCTCAAGTCTGCGCCAACACCAAAGACTAATCCGTCGCAGAAAGCGACGCAGGGGGAGCCATGAAACTCGCCGATCTCCTCGACCTAGAGTCGGGACATCCAGCTGCAAACCTTACCATCACGGGCCTCTCATCCGATAGTCGGAAGACCAAGCCGGGAGACTTGTTCGCCGCCCTAACGGGCACCCAGAGCGATGGCCGCGCCTATGTGGCGCAGGCTGTGGCCGCCGGTGCTGTCGCGATTTTAGCTGAACCGGGTTTGGCCGAATGCGGTGTGCCTGTCATTGAAGTGCCCCAAGCCCGCGCTGCGTTGTCAACCGCAGCCTCGCGCTTTTATCCGCGCCAGCCAGCTTGTGTGGTGGCAATTACCGGCACCAATGGGAAAAGCTCCACCGTCGATTTCTTGCGCCAAATCTGGACCCATGCGGGCAGGGCGGCAGCTAGCGTCGGAACCCTAGGGGCTATTGGTCCGAAAGGCCGCATTGACCTAGGCTTCACAACGCCAGACCCGATTGCGTTACATGCGACGCTTCAGAATTTGGCCGATGAGGGCATCACACATATCGCGATGGAAAGCTCCTCCCACGCCTTGGATCAGCGCCGCATGCATGGTGTGCACTTGTCGGCTGCTGGCTTTTCTAATCTGACGCAAGACCACCTCGATTATCACGGCACCATGGCCGAATATCGCCAAGCTAAGCTGCGCTTGTTCAACGATCTGTTGAGCGCGGGCCAGCCTGCGATTGTGAACGCCGATGCAGCCGAGGCCTCAGCCTTTGAAGAAGCGGCTAAAGCTAAGGCACTCGACTTGAAACTAGTTGGCTGGCGCGGCGACTTCCTCAAGATCGAAGAGCTTTGGCCCAAACCTGCAAGTCAGCGGGTTGATCTGCGTTTTGCCAACAAGACCTATCCCGTTGAAATCCCTTTGATCGGAGAGTTTCAAGCCCTCAATGCGGTCATGGCTGCTGGCTTCGCTTTGTCCCTTGGCGAAGAACCCAGCAAGGTGTTTGAAGGCTTGGCCGGCCTCAAAACGGTCAAAGGCCGGATGGAACATATTGGTAGCACCGAAGATGGTGCCCATGTGTTTGTCGATTATGCCCATACCCCAGACGGGTTAGATGTACTTTTACGTGCGGCCCGCCCTCATGCGCCGGGTCGGGTGGTGCTGGTATTTGGTTGCGGTGGCGACCGGGATAAGGGCAAGCGGCCCTTGATGGGCGGTTTGGCTGCCAAATTTGGTGATGTCGTTATCGTTACAGATGATAACCCCCGCACCGAAGACGCCGCCCAGATCCGTAAAGACGTCATGGTTGGGTGCCCAGATGCGCTTGAAATTGGTGACCGCGGTGAGGCGATTGCCCATGCTGTAGGCTTGTTGAAAAAGGGCGATTGTCTGTTGATTGCGGGCAAAGGCCATGAGACAGGCCAATTGGTGCAGGGCCAAGTTCTACCTTTCTCTGACCAAGAAGCTGCCGCATCCGCGCTTCTGGCACGGGGAGGTACGCTTGACTGACCCTCTCTGGACCTCAACGGCCGCAGCCTTCGCCGTTTCGGGCAAAGCGCATGGCCAGTGGGCCATCAATGGTATTTCGATAGATAGCCGTGCGGTTGAGCCCGGGGACTTGTTTGTTGCGCTGAAAGCCGAACGCGATGGACACAGCTTTGTACGAAATGCGTTAGCTGCCGGTGCTGGCGCTGCCATGGTGGTCGACCCCTCCTGTGCGGATGCAGGCGCGCCACTTTTGGTCGTGCCCGACACATTGCTGGCGCTAGAAAATCTTGGCACGCAGGCACGTCGTCGCAACGTGATTGCGACCCGTGTGGCCATCACAGGCTCTGTTGGCAAAACGACGGTCAAGGAAATGACGGCGACAGCTTTGGCCGCCACAGCCAAGACCCACCGCTCGGTCAAGTCCTACAATAACCACTGGGGCGTGCCGCTAACCTTGGCCCGCATGCCAGGCGACGCCCGCTTTGGTGTGTTTGAGATTGGCATGAACCACGGTGGTGAAATTTCGCGCTTGTCGCCTCAAGTTAGGCCCCATATTGCCGCCATCACCATGGTCGCGCCCGTCCATATCGAACATTTCGTCGATGAGACCGGTATTGCTGATGCTAAGGCAGAAATCTTCTTGGGCCTTGATGCCGGCGGCACAGCCCTCATCCCCGGTGACAATCGCCATGCTGCGCGCTTGGCGGCGCGCGCCCGCGACCGCGATGGTATTTCAATTGTGACCTTTGGCATTCAATCGAGCTTTGACTCCCACATTGTCGCGATTGACGAAATGGCAAAAGGCCGTCGCGTGACAGCCGACATCATGGGTCAAGAGCTTACTTGGGTAATCCAAGAGCCAGGAGCTCATTGGGTTCATAACGGCCTGTGCGCGCTGACCTTGGCGGTTTTGGCCGGCGGTGATGGGCAAGCTGCAGCGGCCGCGCTTTCGCAATTTGGTGCCATTGATGGTCGCGGTGTGTCGCGACCGATTTCGCTGGCGTCAGGTGGCTTCTTTGTCTTGGTGGATGAGGCTTATAACGCAAACCCTGCTTCGATGGCCGAAGCCATATCTACTTTGACGGAGCGCGCTGGCCTACGCCGCATTGCCGCTTTGGGTGACATGCTGGAATTGGGTGTGCAGGAAAACGCCTATCATGCTGGTGTGGCAGAAGATGTCATCCGGGCCAATATTGACCTTGTCTTCTGCGCCGGGCCCCGCATGAAACATTTGTGGGATGCTTTGCCCCAAGCCCAACGCGGGGCTTATGCAACCACTGCTGCTGAGCTTGCTCCCATACTCGCCCAAGCGGTGCAAGCAGGTGACGTTGTCATGGTCAAAGGGTCAAATGGATCCAAAATGGCCGAAGTTGTGCGTGCGCTGCAAGCACTTGAAGCCCCCGCTGGAGAGAGCTGATGCTGTACGAATTGCTGCACCCCCACTTTAACATCTTCACCTATTTGACCTTCCGCACGGCAGGTGCCGTGGTGACAGCAGCTTTCATTATGTTTGTCTTTGGCAAGCCGATGATTGGCTGGCTTCGGGTGAAGCAGGGCAAGGGTCAACCGATCCGCACAGATGGTCCAGAAAGCCATTTCAAAAAGGCCGGCACGCCCACCATGGGCGGAGCCATGATCTTATTGTCCATCTTTGTCGGCGCGCTTTTGTGGGCAGATTTAAAGAACCCCTATGTCTGGATCGTCTTAGGTGTCACGGCAGGTTATGGCTTTATTGGTTTTCTCGATGATTACGCCAAAGTCGCCAAGCAGAAGACCGATGGCGTCTCTTCGCTGTTCCGATTGGCTGGCGAATTTGTGGTGGCGTTCATCGCCGTCTATTTCATCGCCCAGCTACAGAATGCGGGGGACAACGCACCGCCTGGATTTGGAACGTCGATTGCGTTTCCGTTCTTCAAAGACCTATTGCTAAACTTAGGCTGGTTCACGCTGGTTTTCGGCATGATTGTTGTCGTTGGGTTCGGCAATGCTGTGAACATGACCGACGGTTTGGATGGCTTGGCCATTATGCCGGTGATGATTGCATCGGCCACCTTTGGCTTGATCGTATACCTCGTCGGCAATTTCGTTTTCGCCAATTATCTCCAGCTCCATTTTGTACAAGGGGTGGGCGAGATCGCCATTATTCTGGGTGCTGTCTTGGGTGCTGGCCTCGGCTTCCTGTGGTGGAACGCGCCGCCTGCGCAAATCTTCATGGGCGATACGGGTTCGTTGGCTCTGGGCGGTCTTCTCGGCATCACAGCCGTCGCAACCAAGCATGAGTTCGTGCTGGCCATTGTAGGCGGGCTTTTTGTGTTGGAATTGGTTTCTGTGATCGTACAGGTCACCAGCTTTAAGCTCACCGGCAAGCGGGTGTTTCGAATGGCCCCGATCCACCATCACTTTGAGAAGCTGGGTTGGAGTGAGCCCACCGTGGTGATCCGCTTTTGGATTATCGCCACTGTTTTGGCCTTGATCGGTCTGACCACTTTGAAGCTGCGTTAGAACGTAAGGACCGAAGCCCATGTTCCCTGTCACCACGTTCAAAGGCCAAAAAGTTGCCGTCTTCGGCTTGGCGCGCACGGGGATTGCAGCAGCTTTGGCCCTGAAAGCAGGCGGTGCACAGGTTCTGGCGTGGGACGACGGCGAGGCCGGCCGGGCAGCGGCAATCGCCCAAGGCCTGACACCTTTTGACCTGTCAGAGACCACGTTTGAAGATTTGGCGGCCTTGGTGATGAGCCCCGGCGTGCCAATCTATGGCCCAAAGCAGCATTGGACAGTTACCAAGGCCCAAGCGGCAAATGTGCCTGTGATTGGCGACGTTGAGCTCTTTGCGCGCGAGCTCAATGCCATTCCTGAAGCTCAGCGTCCTGCCGTAGTCGCCATTACGGGCACCAATGGCAAATCTACCACCACGGCTCTGATAGCGCATATATTGTCATCCAATGGCAAGGATGTGCGCATGGGGGGCAATATTGGAACAGGCGTGCTCGCCCTCGATCCACCCCGTCCAGACGCCATCTATGTGCTGGAGCTTTCCTCCTACCAACTCGATCTCGTCGAAAGCCTACGAGCCAAAGCCGCCATCCACCTTAATCTGACGCCAGACCATTTAGAGCGCCACGGTACGATGGAGCGCTATGCAGCTGCCAAGCGGCGTATCTTTAACAATCAAACCGCGACCGATTGGGCGATTGTTGGCGTGGATGATGATTGGGGCATGGCGCTTTGCACGCGCATGAATGCTGGAGCGCAGCGGGTTGTGGTGCCGATTTCTGCCTGCCAAGCGCTAGGCAAAGGGGTTTGTGCGCTAGGTTCTATGTTGTGGGATAACTTGGATGGTCGCAGCCAAATGGTCGTCGACCTTGCCCATGCCCATGCGCTTCCGGGTTCTCACAATGCGCAAAATGCAGCCGCCGCCTATGCCGCTGCCCGCGCGCTTGGCCTTAGCGCGCAAGCCATCACCAAAGCCTTGATTAGTTTTCCAGGCCTCGAACATCGCTTGCAGGAAATTGGCCAAATTGGCCCAATCCGGTTTTACAATGACTCTAAAGCGACCAATGCAGATGCTGCCGCGCAAGCTTTAGCGGCTTTCCCAAAGTTGCGTTGGATTGTCGGTGGGCAAGCCAAGCTGGGCGGGATCGACAGCCTTTCGCCTTTGTTTGGTCATGTCACCAAAGCCTATCTGATTGGCGAGGCCAGTGAAGCTTTTGCTAAGACCCTTGAGGGCCATATCCCATTTGAGATTTGTGGCACGATCGATGTGGCTACCGCGCGGGCCTATGAGGAGGCGCAAAAGACACAAAGCGAAGAGATCATCATCCTGTCGCCGGCTTGCGCCAGTTTCGATCAATTTCCAGATTTTGAGGCACGAGGACGGCATTTTACCGCCTGTGTGAAAGGACTCATTAACCCTGATGATGGCCTATCGGCACCAGCGTTTGCTGCCGCCGAAACGGCGTAGCGCCCTTACGTCCTTTTTGGAGCCACCCCATGGCGATGCTCGCTTCTGTCAGACTGCCACGTGCTGAATTCACCTTTATCGCTGACTGGTGGCGCACGATTGATCGCCCCATCGTGCTAATTGCGGCTGTTCTGATGACCATGGGATTGGTGTT